>JAWPHD010006350.1:142500-146253 GCA_037043455.1 Cyrtodaria siliqua
ATATGTGTAAGAACTGAATATATATGCGTAAGAACGGAATATATATGTGTAAGAACTGAATATATATGTGTAAGAACGGAATATATATGCGTAAGTATGGAATATATATGTGTAAGAACTGAATATATATGTGTAAGAACTGAATATATATGTGTAAGAACTGAATATATGCGTAAGAACGGAATGTATATGTGTAAGAACTGAATATATATGTGTAAGAACTGAATATGTGTAAGAACTGAATATATATGTGTAAGAACTGAATATATATGCGTAAGAACTGAATATATATGTGTAAGAACGGAATATATAAGCGTAAGTACTGAATATATATGCGTAAGAACGGAATATATATGTGTAAGAACTGAATATATATGTGTAAGAACTGAATATATATGTGTAAGAACTGAATATATATGTGTAAGAACTGAATATATATGTGTAAGAACGGAATATATATGCGTAAGAACGGAATATGTATGGCTAAGAACTGAATATATATGCGTAAGAACGGAATATCTATTCGTAAGAACGGAATATATATACGTAAGAACGGAATATATATGCGTAAGAACGGAATATATATGCGTAAGAACGGAATATATATGTGTAAGAACTGAATATATATGTTTAAGAACGGAATATATATGCGTAAGCACTGAATATATGTGCGAAAGAACTGAATATATATGCGTAAGAACTGAATATATATGTGTAAGAACTGAATGTATATGCATCAGAACGGAATATAAATGTGTAAAAACTGAATATATATGTGTAAGAACTGAATATATATGCTTAAGAACTGAATATATATGCGTAAGAACGGAACATATATGCGTAAGAACGGAATATATATGCGTAAGAACTGAATATATATGTGTTAGAACTGAATATATATGTGTATGAACTGAATATATATGTGTAAGAATTGAATATTTATGTGTAAGAACTGAATATATATGTGTAAGAACTGAATATATATGTGTAAGAACTGAATATATATGCGTAAGAACGGAATATATATGCATAAGAATTGAATATATGCGTCAGAACGGAATATATATGCGTAAGAACGGAATATATATGTGTAAGAACTGAATATATATGTGTAAGAACTGAATATATATTTGTCAGAACTGAATATATATGCGTAAGAACGGAATATATATGCGTAAGAACGTAATATATATGTGTAAGAACTGAATATATATGTGTAAGAACTGAATATATATGCGTAAGAACTGAATATATATGCGTAAGAACTGAATATATATGCGTAAGAACTGAATATATATGTGTAATAACGGAATATATATGCGTAAGTACTGAATATATATGCGTAAGAACGGAATATATATGTGTAAGAACTGAATATATATGCGTAAGAACTGAATATATATGCGTAAGAACTGAATATATATGCGTAAGAACGGAATATATATGCCTAAGAACTGAATATATATGCGTAAGAACTGAATATATATGCGTAAGAACGGAATATATATGTGTAAGGACTGAATATATATGCGTAAGAACGGAATATATATGCGTAAGCACTGAATATATATGCGAAAAAACTGAATATATATGCGTTAGAACTGAATATATATGTGTAAGAACTGAATATATATGCATCAGAACGGAATATATATGTGTAAAAACTGAATATATATGCGTAAGAACTGAATATATATGCCTAAGAACTGAATATATATGCGTAAGAACGAAATATATATGCGTAAGAACGGAATATATATGCGTAAGAACTGAATATATATGTGTAAGAACTGAATATATATGCGTATGAACTGAATATATATGTGTAAGAATTGAACATATATGTGTAAGAACTGAATATATATGTGTAAGAACTGAATATATATGTGTAAGAACTGAATATATATGTGTAAGAACTGAATATATATGCGTAAGAACGGAATATATATGCGTAAGAACTGAATATATGCGTAAGAACGGAATGTATATGCGTAAGAATGGAATATATATGTGTAAGAACTGAATATATATGTGTAAGAACTGAATATATATGTGTCAGAACTGAATATATATGTGTAAGAACTGAATATATATGCGTAAGAACGGAATATATATGCGTAAGAACGGAATATATATGTGTAAGAACTGAATATATATGTGTAAGAACGGAATATATATGTGTAAGAACTGAATATATATTTGTAAGAACTGAATATATATGTGTAAGAACTGAATATATGTGGGTATGAACTGAATATATATGTGTAAGAACTGAATATATATGCGTAAGAACGGAATATATATGGGTAAGAACTGAATATATATGTGTAAGAACTGAATATATATGTGTAAGAACTAAATATATATGTGTAAGAACTGAATATATATGTGTAAGAACGGAATATATATGTGTAAGAACTGAATATATATGCGTAAGAACGAAATATATATGCGTAAGAACGCAATATATATGCGTAACAACGGAATATATATGCGTAAGAACTGAATATATATGTGTAAGAACTGAATATATATGTGTATGAACTGAATATATATGTGTAAGAATTGAATATATATGTGTAAGAACTGAATATATATGTGTAAGAACTGAATATATATGTGTAAGAACTGAATATATATGCGTAAGAACGGAATAAATATGTGTTAGAACTGAATATATGCGTAAGAACGGAATATATATGCGTAAGAACGGAATATATATGTGTAAGAACTGAATATATATGTGTAAGAATTGAATATATATGTGTCAGAACTGAATATATATGCGTAAGAACTGAATATATATGCGTAAGAACTGAATATATATGTGTAAGAACTGAATATATGCGTAAGAACGGAATGTATATGTGTAAGAACTGAATATATATGTGTAAGAACTGAATATGTGTAAGAACTGAATATATATGTGTAAGAACTGAATATATATGCGTAAGAACTGAATATATATGTGTAAGAACGGAATATATAAGCGTAAGTACTGAATATATATGCGTAAGAACGGAATATATATGTGTAAGAACTGAATATATATGTGTAAGAACTGAATATATATGTGTAAGAACTGAATATATATGTGTAAGAACTGAATATATATGTGTAAGAACGGAATATATATGCGTAAGAACGGAATATATATGCCAAAGAACTGAATATATATGCGTAAGAACGGAATATATATGCGTAAGAACGGAATATATATGCGTAAGAACGGAATATCTATGCGTAAGAACGGAATATATATGCGTAAGAACGGAACATATATGTGTAAGAACTGAATATATATGTTTAAGAACGGAATATATATGCGTAAGCACTGAATATATATGCGAAAGAACTGAATATATATGCGTAAGAACTGACAATATATGTGTAAGAACTGAATGTATATGCATCAGAACGGAATATAAATGTGTAAAAACTGAATATATATGTGTAAGAACTGAATATATATGCTTAAGATCTGAATATATATGTGTAAGAACGGAACATATATGCGTAAGAACGGAATATATATGCGTAAGAACGGAATATATATGGGTAAGAACTGAATATATATGTGTAAGAACTGAATATATATGTGTATGAACTGAATATATATGTCTAAGAATTGAATATTTATGTGTAAGAACTGAATATATATGTGTAAGAACTGAATATATATGTGTAAGAACTGAATATATATGTGTAAGAACTGAATATATATGCTTAAGAACTGAATATATATGCGTAAGA
>JAWPHD010006351.1:0-146243 GCA_037043455.1 Cyrtodaria siliqua
GTCTAATTGGTCATAGCAAAATTTCAGATTGCCCGGAAATTCAAGATCTAGCTATCAAAACCTATCAGTAGAGCTTCAAGGTCAAGGACCTCTTGTTTATCATATTCATTCAAGGTTTTTATCACGACACTGCTTATGCAAACGTATGTAAACGTGGAAACATGCCTCCAACATACTGTAGAATTTGCATCTCTGCAGTTCAGGAGGTAAGAAAGTTCTAGGCCCATTCTCCATATTTGATCATGATGTAAATGGAGGATGAGCCTGGCACGTTCATTCCTGTTAGGCGTCATATAACATTTCATGTGTTGGTGCGCCTTAAAACCCAATTCAGTTGAATTCCACTATGAAAACACTGTGATAACGTTGACCACTGAGCTGAACGGCAGTCAGGTAGACATTAAACCGTTCACATACATATTGGCTGCTTTAATGCCTGGGTATCCGTTGAATCAGCACATATATTTCTTTCTCTCAACTGTAACCATGTCATGTAGGGGACAATGCAGAAAAAATTAAAACGTTCGCACGCTCTATTGCAGCGTTCGTCCCCTGCGGGTCTGCGTACATTTTTTTCCAGCTATAGCCATGTAATTTTCTCAAGTGTAGTCATGTAAATTAGCGTCTTAAGGCCATCAAGAGCTTCTTGTTTCAACCGTATGTATGTTCGGGTTAGTTTGTATCTTATGCTATTTTTATACGTACACCCGTCTGTCCGTCCATATACAATTACTCGACATTCCGCGCGGTTACTTCGGTATTAACCCCCCACCCCCTCCCCACCTCCCCCACTCCCCCCGCAATGAAACTTCTCAGGAACAGTGCCAGTAGGGAAGACAGAATCTGTTGATTTTGGAGTCAGAAGGCTAAAGGTAAATGTCACCAGTCACCATGACCTCAAATGGACACTCATAGACATACACTTTCCGTACGATAACTTCAAAAATATAATACCCACACTCATGAAACTACTTCAAAGGTGCATTGCCCTTGTAAAACGAGAAACCCAATTGCTTTTGGGTTTCGGGATCAGTAGGTCAAAGCTCAATGTCGCCATTACCTCGTTATGGACGTGTATATGGACATACACATTCCGTGCGATAACGCGTGAAATATAGCATACATGAAAGGTTCATTGTCCTTGGTGAGTGAAGGTCCCAATTTCTTTTGTGTTCCGGTGGCCAAAGGTGAAGGTCACCATGAACTCATATGGTCTACGCGATTTGCGCGATACCTCCAAAATCATTTGATCAAACATCAAGGTCAGATTGACTTGACAATGGCCTAATCCTGAGCACCACCTCCTGTGACATAACTTGTAAACAATATTTAATCTATAATCTTGAAACTTTACACAAACAGAACACGTGGTGAACTCTTACAAAGGTCAAGCTTTTGGTGACTGCATTTTATGCCATGTTCCTGTCTTTTATTTTGTCCACAATATAACTTGAAAGGAATTGAGATAACCTTTACCTTTCCCAGCATCACCTATCAATGCATTTCTTTAACACCTACGTTCCTACCATAAGGTCCATCGAGGGGCATCAAATGCTTTTATCTACGTCTCTTATCTACGTTTTGACTTCCTATAAAGCCATCCGCATCTATTTGTCACTTGCTCTTTTTCTCGCAGTTTTTCCACATATAAGACTCCTATGATTCTTGTATGAGTATCACATGAACCTATTGTATGATACTTATTTAAAAGGAACTGTACATGATTCTTATATAAAAAGCAGCAAACATCCTATTTTGATATTTTAAATTATAACAGTGTTGTTTTTTCCCCAGATGTTTTATTTGTTGGATTAGAGCGACAGGAGCAAAAGAAACACAAACTTGGCAAATCATTCTTCATTCGCTTTTGGAACGACAGTCTGGCGGATATGCCTACTAGAACCCCTTACGACGATGATGTACATCAACACATGGGAGTAAACCGTGCCAACACCATCGAGCATAATGGAGAGAATTTAAAACCGCATGAAGTACCGATGATGGCCAAATATTGCAATTCTCCATTCAAAGCTGTGACGGGAAGTGAAGGTGAGTTACTAGTAAATGGTTTCCTATAAAGTAAAGTTGTGTAAGCCAACAGCAATGAAGATCTAGAAACACAACCCTACCTGAGTGCCTGATCAAAATGATATGCTGCGTGGCTGTGCTGAGCATCCAGCGAGTGTAATGAATTAAGTACTAAAAATAAGCGCGAATGTGAGATTCTGCAACATAACATATATTAATTGTATTATTGAAGCTGCTTAGATTCTAGTATATGATGTCGCATATAGAATCGGTCCCCGTACAACCCCGGAACTGCCTCGACGATGTTCGTAGTCTTGACCATATTCGACGCTTGATTGTAAATACAAACGTCTTGGCGCAAGTGGTGCAGAAACAAATTTGAAACTGGAACCACGTGACCGCAATGATTATTTTTGTGATTAAAGTATTTCTTAATACCCTTCGCATTTAGTTCTCGACGATATAATGATGAGTGTGTGTGTGTGTGTAGTTCTAAGGTTTATAGACCGTCCGCCAACTAACACGACAAGGTATCCTTGCCGCGATGGGCACAATAGAGTCTGGTCTTTTCTAGATGAGTGTGTAGGTTGATCTGGTGCTGCTGTGTAGTGTAGTCGTTTCTCTTGTAGATGTGTAGTGTTGTGTCGCTGCTGCTCTGTGTAGTTTTCGCTGTGGCGGTGAAGTGGGCCACACCCGCCAACTGCAACCTGCGTCCCCGTTGGTTATAGCAACTAACGTAGGATATAGTTCTATATTCTTCTGGCTCGCAGGTTGCTGACCCCTTCGCTCCGTGTACGGCGCCAGGCTTCCCTCACAGTTATAGTTGTTCCTGGCGTCGTTCCACGCTGGCGGGACGAAGGGGTTCTTCACTCTCGGTCAATCAGTAATCATTCCGTTAGTACTGCATCATATAAGCCAGTGACTTATACTACAAGTAAAAACAGATCCGCAATCCTATCTCGTACAACTTTGTAGGATGTGCTGGCAAGGGCGACCCAGTAGGTCACCCTACATGATTGCTGACGTGCACGCGGTGAAGAATCAGCTGGATATAATGATAAAGTTTCCCTCTGTTTATATATAAATGTATTGTCTTTCTGTCTTGATAGCAGGTATTCCTGTCTCAGCCAATCAGAAACCTTATCAGTGTATCGGCAAAAATCAAACTTTGTTCAGGAGGATTTGTCTAGACGTATGTCTTGAAAACAAAGAAGCGACACAGATGATCTAGACTACGACTTTCTTAATCCGGTATTTCTAACGGTTACAGAAATCGACGAGGTAACCCGATTGCACACCGAGTTGTAAGGGGAAAAAACGAACATCGTTTCGGTCTTCATTTACATGTATTCTTACACTAGTGTATTTACTGTATTATGATACTGATGCCATTACTATATTACAATCCACGTGACAGGTTGTGATGAAAACATACACACAGCAATACTGTCTTTCAACACGCATTTACATTTGTTTTTAATTTAGCTTTAGTTTACACATATCGTTTTGTATGCCAAGACAGTCATGTCACGCGGTATGTTACATGCATGCATTTGCTTGTATCTGTACTGTGCTCTCGTTTTAATTTTCAGGGCAGGCTCCAAACGGCTTCAAACTGAAATTGGTTCACGTGTTTATTCGTCACGGAGACAGGACGTCAATTCACCATATCCATGGCTACGAACCGGAAGCCGTTGACTGTCATTTCGAAACGTGGTACAGAGGTCAACATGAACGTTTTCAAAAATTCACAGCACATATGAAACAGTTTATGGGGATGCAACCAAGTAAAAGTCATTTTCGGAATTGGGCGCCATTTCCAAATAAAAAGAAATGTGGTACATCGGACTTAACAAATCGCGGTGCATTGCAGCAATTAAACAACGGGCAATATTTTTACGACAAATATGTGAACCAGTCTGATTTGTTTGATAAAAAAATATCGTTAACCAGTCAGATTGGCGCCCGCAGTACCGAGGTATCCCGAACGTATCAAAGTGCAGTTGCATTTCTGTATGGCCTAATCCCTGATTTTAATTTAACACATTTGAACATTGACAATTCTCCGAGCCAATTTTTTTGCTCCTCAAAATATTCGTTAACAATGTCCTGTGTATGTAGCTTTGGAAAAGATCTGGGGATTCGTGCTCAGAAGTATAGGAGTAGCTTTAACGCAAATAGAGCGCAGTACAAACAAATTCGAAAAGAGGTGGCCAACATATTTGAAATTAACACTGATCAGTTGCCGTGGTTGTCAGCCATGATAGATACGTTCTCTCCGGCAATCTGTCACAATTTTACATCGCCATGTTCAGTCAGCAATTCCGAGAAATGTTTGAGCGGATCAATATATAAAGCAATGTGGGACGAGTTTTCCGAGGCAGAACTCGCCTATATAAATGACCCTGATCAGTATTTTCTGAAATCCTCCAGCATAATGTTACATCCGGTAATGGTGGAGATTTCTCATAGAATCAAATACGCAATAGAAGGGAGATATACGGATAAATTTATACTTTTTTCCGGACATGATATTACTTTATCTCCCCTGTTAGCTATTCTCGGATTGCATGATGGTCATTGGCCGCCGTACGCATCAAGGGTTGTAATTGAATTATATGAAGCAAGTTCTAAAATTGAAAGCAACCCTGGCAGACATTATATGAGGTTTATTTACAACGGTGTGGACAAGACCAGCTCTGTGATATTCTGCCAAGGGAAGACTTTTCGGGGAATGTGCAACTTTAAATTATTTTATGAGTTTGTTTTTAGGGAGATGTTGCATAGGTTTGGATATATGAGTTACGGTGACGCGTGTGCAAGGCGAGAGTAGGCGCGTGATTGGCGGCTGAGAGAGAGAGAGATGCTAATCGTGATTTTATATACAATATGAGAGAAAGTATGAGAGAGATGCTAATAGTGATTTTATATACAATATGAGAGAGAGAGAGAGAGAGTTGCTAATATTGGTTTTATATACAACATGAGAGAGAGAGAGAGAGAGAGAGAGAGATGCTAATAGTGATTTTATATACAATATGAGAGAGAGAGAGATGCTAATATTGATTTTATATACAACATGAGAGAGAGAGAGAGAGATGCTAATAGTGATTTTATTTACTATATGAGAGAGAGAGAGATGCCAATAGTGATTTTATATAGAATATGAGAGAGAGAGAGAGATGCTAATAGTGATTTTATATACAATATGAGAGAGAGAGAGAGAGATGCTAATAGTGATTTTATATACAATATGAGAGAGAGAGAGATGCTAATAGTGATTTTATATACAATATGAGAGAGAGATGCTAATAGTGATTTTATATACAATATGAGAAAGAGAGAGAGAGAGAGAGAGAGAAGAGATGCTAATAGTGATTTTATATACAATATGAGAGTGAGAGAGAGAGATGCTAATAGTGATTTAATATACAATATGAGAGAGAGAGAGATGCTAATAGTGATTTTATATACAATATGAGAGAGAGAGAGATGCTAATAGTGATTTTATATACAATATGAGAGAGAGAGAGAGAGAGAGAGATGCTAATAGTGATTTTATATACAATATTAGAGAGAGGGATTTCTTTAAACACATTGGTAAATATGTAATATTGATTTCGTATTAAACATTTAGTAGGTACAAAAGCTCATTTGGGCTTATGTTGTACTGTTACATGTTCTTGCCGACTCAAAATAAAACTTAAACTTTAAAGTCTTAACATGGTAAATATGGTGGTTCATTTTTTTTTTCTATGTGCTTCTATAATATACTGTAGTATGAAACTGCATGTATCTACATGTATACTATTATGTTGTTTTGCTATGAAATGCAAACGCACGATTGTATTATACTAGTACCTGTATGTTTTCCCAGTTGGCAGTTGGCTGAATACCATGGTTTGAATTGGATATGGATCCAGAACACGGAATCGCCCATATCGCTAGTATTGTTATTGTTTAGCTCAACTGGCTGACTGGCCGAAGGCAAGCAGAGGTGGAATGACGCCGTCTTCCGTCCGGGAATGATAGCGCCTTGATCATTTGATCTTTACCAAACTCGGACAGATTGTTTATAGAAATGAAAGCTCGGATACGTTCGAAAACCAGCCACATCGGATAAGTAAAACCGGAGTTATGACCCTTGGACATACATCTACGGTAGAGTTTTTAAGGCGCACATGCGCTCAATTCTCGATTTATTTCATCTTGATGTCAGTGCACGGTGTGGTTTCAGGCAGCCACTGGAGTGATGTCTTCAGCGTAAATGGAGTGTTTAGCTTGTGAAAACTCCGTTTTGTTAAATCATAAATATATTACTTTAAATGGGGTTTATTTTCCTAGCAGTTGTTTTCCAGACCAAACTATTTCATTAACAATAATTTGTGCGTACACACATTGAAAGTGAAACTAAAACACCTCATAGTTTTATTCGGATTTTGATTGACATCCCTAATGATTACAGTCCCCATTTCCTTTAACGTAAACTCAAAAGACTAAATATAAGGTAAACGGATAATCTTAAAATAATGTCCTTGCGTTTCGCAGTAGTACGCAAATTTATCCGCATGCGAAGAGTGTACCATTTATTTACATGTAAACAGTCTTGGCATGACTAATGAAGATGTCAAACAAAAGTTGTGTTTGTTTGAATGGTGTTCACTTCATTTTTAGCACATGCTAGGCCATATACTACGGTCGATTTTGTTTTGTGGTAGATGCAGATCACCACCTTTTTGTGTCGCATGCGTAGCATGGCAGACACTTAGGGATCACTTTGTTCGTCGTCGTCGTCGTCCGTCATCGTATTTCGTCCGCCCGTCACACTTTAACCTGCAACTTAACCTTGGCCATAGCATGAAAAGTATTTGATCTATGTTCATGAAACTTTTTACACCTTCATCTTAACCTAAAGAATGTTGTTACACATGACCAGTAACTTTGACTTATATTTCAGCAGAGTTATGCCCCTTTTCATAAAACTTTAACCTGCAACCTAACCCCTTTTCATAAAACTTTAACCTGCAACCTAACCTATCTCATAACTTTGCAAAATATTGACCTATGGTCATGAATCTTTAAATAGTTCTTCCTTATGAAATTATCCAATGCAGACTGATTCTCCTTTTCAGAAACATTTAACACTTTAAAAAAAAGTGCCCCTTAACTCATGAAGGATTGCACCCCGTCATCAAACTTTATAGTTAGAATGTACTTGCTGAAATAAGCACAGCGCGTTCCGTGGAACACCCTTCTAGCTCCTAGGCAGCAGCAGTACTAAACACCATCAGTAAGAATCGACACGTTCTCACTTGACAAGTCGAGCTCCCAGTGGGATTCGAACCCGCAGCGGTGGGCGGTGGGAGGCGAGCATGTTTTACAGGCAGCGTCTTTACTATCCCGGCCACGGACGCGCTTAGAAGCAATAATGATATTCACAGATTTGCCATTCTCAGAGCCTCTGGCTAGCGAGAATTAGCTTTAATAGGTGATGAAAAAAACAACTAAAGATAGACAAATGTCAGTTTATTATGTGCTTAATACTAAAGTTGTGCACTGTTTCCATACATCAGTAAGGTGTTAAAGGGACACACGGCAATCTTGATTTTTCTCTTAACTTGCATTTGTTCAATCATTACTATTAATTATAAGAATAGTATTAAGCAATTTATTTTTGCATATCAATTTTTGATATTATTGCACCAACAATATATTAAAACTTATAGTATAATAAGATGACATAGTGAATACTTGACATTTGATTTATTTAAATGTGACCGGGGCAAAAGTGAAAGTGATCCTGGATATATAAATCAAGATACCCGTGTCAAACACTTCAAGATTGCCGTGTGTTCCTTTAATGCACTATTGATTTTCCTTCTTCAAAGCGGGTTAGGAGGAGAACGATTTATGTCATTTTTCTTCATACACAGTTTTAAAATACATACCAATCAAAAGATCTAGCGTTCAGCAGTATACCAATTTAATAAAAATCGAAAGGGTTTGTGGGGAGGAGGAGAGTATCGTGTAAAATAGAGACTACACATCTGATACTAATGTTATAAATATTGAATTCAATTGAATTAAATGCTCTCTTACTGAAGTTGTATGTTATCAGTAAGAACTTGATTGCAAAAAAGAAGACTGGCCAGCATCATATGTAAAAGACTATGATAGGGAAGGCTACATTTAAAAAATACCATTTCCGTTGAATGACGGCACTTTCTATTCTGACACGCAACAGACTGATTCACCGTTCATATTTCTATCACCCGTTCATCAATTAATACATAAACAGCTGAAATTAAGACTTCCAAAACATCCTTCCGATAAGTAATCGAAAGTATGCACTGTGAATAATAATTAAGACAGGAAAACTGTTTTTTTCTAAGCACTATTTTACTCGACATCACGGAGGCACATATCAGTATTAGTGCATTTACACCTTATATAGAAACGTGATGTAAATTCAATGTGTTAATTAATCAGGAATCCCATAAATCCTGTATGTAGGTAGAGGTGATCCGTGTGACCTGGTCTTTGATAGCCTGAATAACCATAGATGGAGCCGTCAGCTTCTACCCAAACCCGATCACCATTATGTAGCTCCATTACCGCGGAAACGCTAGTCGTGCTCCAAAAGTTACCATTGCCAGAAAATGTGTACTCCACATTTTGGCCATTTTTCATGAGAAAGAAATGAGAAATTGCGGGCGACGCCATTGACATACTAAAATGGAAAGCTCCGCTGACGGGGGCTGTGAAAACACCATTGTGTACGTCATATCCGCCGCCGGTGTTTACCGTCACGTGGTCAAATATTATTTTGGTGCCCTCAGCAACCGCACCCAGATTGTTCGTAAGAATTGTGCTAAATGCAACTAAACTGCGGGTTGGATCTACAAAATGAATAAACGAAGAATTCATAATCATGTAAGCAGTAAATATTATTTTAAAATAAAATAACTCATTTTGTAAATAAAGTTATATTACGAGTGTCGAGGGTGGCATCAACTTTTGGTTAAGAAGTACCAAAACATTCTCCGAAACATCATAACTTTAATCCTATTTGACGGATTGATTAGAGATTTTCAAAGTTGTTACATATATAATTATTAGCTTTTCAACAAAACCATGATTCCGCGACCTTGATCCGAGTTTCTGCATTACGTCATAACTCGACTACTAGATAACTGAAACGTCATATAAAGCCCTGATACAAAATACTGATTTGACTGAACATTTGTAACATAAGGATCATTAACTATTCAACAATACTGATTTAATGTTTTCTTGACCTTCAGTTCAACGTCACACCCAAGGTCACACTTAGTATGACATTTGTTGAAAATCCGGTTTTCGTGGAATGTCGACGTTTCTTGTAAAGTAAGGATACTATTTTGCAGAATTGGAGGAGCAGATCTTTGAATTAGGGGCATATTGCACTGAAATAGGCTTATTGTAATAAAATCTAAACCGGAAACGTTTCAGTACACCATGATTTCATATCCGCGAAATTAGAACCGGATATCTCAAAGATTTTCACAACAGTGAACAATAATTATGGGTATCCGGTGCAGATTGTAAAATTGAAATGGGCGTCCGGTACAAATAGGTAATATTATAACCCAAGCTAGAACTATATTTTAATCTGAACCGATGTCCTGCTCAGGCACTGATCATAGCAGTTATACAGATAGTTTGACTTTCGCTCAGAACATGATATTTAACCGCAGATTGATTAGTATTCGTGAAAGCAATTGACATTTTGCAAACACGATCCCTTTCAGGATAGACTTCCGGTCACTCATGAAAATACACCATGTCTCCCGTCTTACGAAAACAATCGGGATAATCGAACCCATCCGTTAAATATTCTCTGTTTATCTGCTGATTTATTTTTTAAAAAACGCACTGAAACTGTGGTTTACGTCATCATGGCTAAACCACTGAAAACGTGATGTTTCACAAAGTACTCTGTCCGTCGGGAGGTGTCTTTTCCTCAAGAAGTCCCATCTACCACTATTTAACATATTTTGGAAATCAATTAAATTATCCGTATCATTTCTCCATCTCAAGAAGCTGTTTGTTTGATCATTGTAAACCCCGGTCTCTGAAATCAAATGCCTCACCTTGTTCAAGTTTATTTAACCGAGCAGTTAGGTCCGCAATAGTTGCCGTCATGTGTAGAATAGAATCTTTGTGCATCAACAGCTCCGCATTGTGATTCTAAACAAATAAACAGAACGTTGTTTAACGGCTCATTATAGGTTATTAACAGCCACCCCAGAGAGAGAGAGGTGGGAGCCTGGAGGTGGGGGATGCGTATGAATCCGGGAACATGTCCTTCTCTTACTCACGAACAAATTCCTATGGTTAAGTAACGTGCACGGAGGATATAACTGCAATAGACGTGACCGCCTGATTTATACCCTACCCGACGAATCAGTTTATGGGACAGTGTCTGCAAGAACGAAAAACAAAACTCAGTGGCGCCGGTGTTGTGATTCTAAGAACGCAACGCTTTATTAGCAATCGTGAAAACTCGGTCAATCCCGTCATTCTTCGGGATCCCGCCTCGTGTGTTTATCGACGTTTCGGTATGTTCAACATCTTGACAATTTGTTAGCCGGAAGGCAACGGCATAGAAAATAGTTCACTGTTGCTCAGCTGTTGCTATGTAAACAATATTTACAATACACATGAAGGTTTGTGTCACTGCTTTCATGTAAATAAACTATTGATGGGGCAATCGGCTAAATGCAAAACTTAACTTTGATTTTGAATGCAAATTCGTTTAGGCGGGAATCTGACGCGCGTCATGCTACTATTACATGAGGTATCCAATATGGTGACCTTCGATAGTGCTTCGAAGAAGTGTACGAGATGTTGCGAATGAGTTTTAGGAGTAAAGAGACATCAAGCCCAGTAATTGACATCATCAGCAGGTGCACGAGATGATCATCCGTAACGAAGATTTGTCTCGACTCGGTAAGTAAACACGCATTTCAGCTCTAATTCTCAGTCCATAAAGATATAATTATGCCTAAAGTATCACAATCAATGGTAAAACGACTCGGTTAATATTCACTTCTGCTAATACTTAGCGAATTGAGAGCAGAATCAAAGAAAGTTATTTTAGCGAGATGATTCTCAGCGGAGTTATTTTCATTTGTAACTTTCTTTGATTGTACATTGTACAGCGC
This sequence comes from Cyrtodaria siliqua, assembly GCA_037043455.1. NCBI lineage: Eukaryota > Metazoa > Mollusca > Bivalvia > Adapedonta > Hiatellidae > Cyrtodaria > Cyrtodaria siliqua. The sequence continues at coordinate 11,235 of JAWPHD010006351.1, forward strand.
GGTAAGCTACAAGACGAGAACAATGAGAGTACAGTTTTTGTATAACAAGTTCCCTTTAAAACTTGACCAAATTCAAATATATAATTTGTATCTAAGATTATCGGTTTTATACTGAGAGCCAGAAATCTTAGGTGTTGAAGATTTAAGAGTTTTGTTTTCTGCATTATTCGACTGAAAAACCAAGGCTTTTTTGGTATATTGTTGTTATGTTTTTTTTTCAACTGAGAACTAAGATTTTCGGCTGGGAACTGAACACCAAGGTTAGAGATAAAAGGTTCACGGACTGAGGTCCAATGATCCAGGATTGAGAGCAAATATGTTCTCAGATGATGATGTTGAAACGGTTTGCTATAAGCCACGTGCCTCTGAATGGGAACTAATAAATAATTTGTATGAGAACCACAGTTCTCGAATTTAGTTGTATTCAAGAACTTTGTTTTACAGCACATCTGTTGAAGACCACAGTTCTCATCCGGTATGCTTAATGTTCAAAAACTGCGCGCCGCTTAAACAAATATTGCAATCACCTTGGTTTTCAGCGAAGGTTCTGCTCGAGAAATAGGTTCTCAGATTACTGTTAAAAAGACACATTTCGGGTTAAAGGTCATACACATGATCATGATTGATTCAATTAAACTCCAATGCCAAATGTCATGGTCATTACTAAATGTTTTCTGTGGATTACTGATTACAAAAATATAAATATTTTGTTAATTAATATTTTTTACGATATAAACGAAGATATTGGCTAAATCTTTACCTGGAAATGAGTGTTGACCGAATCGCAAAGATTAGTCTCATGTTCTACCAACATCTGCAGTGTAATGTTGTGTCGGTCCAATGGTTCGCAAGCTTTATCACTTTCTCCATCGAGCAGGAACGCATAACTTGATTGGAACACGAGCAAGACCAATAACAGTTCCAGTTTCATTATTGTCGTCACGGCTAACACAGCGAGCGTAAGAATATTTTGTTTAAAAGTCGAATACGAAGATATACAAGTATACTTAGTGATGTGAACCTTCCGTTTGTCTGACCTGTTATCATATGCATATCTCAAATAACCCTGATAAAAGCACACCCATTGCTGTTATCATTCCTGTGTTATCATTCCTGTTATCATTCCTGTAATAAGGATTTACGAACGAATGATCGTCAGGGGCGTAGCTGACCTGAAATGCATATATAGGCCCGAAGCACTAGTGGAGTCCGGGGGCCTGCTCCCGCGCCGTTTGTTTTTAATTTAGCTATTTAATGGTGCATTTTGGCATATATCTGATAGAACACTTGTGTGGTATTTGAGGAAATATGACAAACGTGAGAACTAACATTTGATTTACCTACACTGTAAAATAAATAAGAAACAAATGTTGACCCTTAACCCCGCCCCCTCCACCAAAACCCCCTCCGACTTCAGTGTTTATTGCATTTTTTTACTTTTCATTTGTTTCATTTTTCAAATTGTTGTATAGGCCCGGACCTATATGGCCTAATACCAGCTACGACGATGGTCTTCTATCAACACTGACTAGTGATATTGTTTTAATATACTCGGCAAAATTAGAAACGTCCCTCTTTTAATCTGTGATTTGCATAGGGTTGACTTTGTTACACTTTGTACCCCAATCTAGATATAATTTCATCATTTTATAGTTATCACTCAATCATTCTGATCAATATTAATAATCATCAAAAATCAAAGTGTGTCTGTTGCTACTAAAACATGTTTTATTCAAATTGCGAAATCACTATATTTTTATTATAAAGGGAGGTTATTTGAAAATATTCGTTCTTGAAAGCTGTTTGGCGCAAAAATGAGTGAAAAGATCAGCGTCTTTTCTCTGTTTTTGTGGTGATGAGGTCATTCTCTGTTTATTTCAATATAACAAAACTGTGTTAACTCAAAGTTGTAACCACAAGACCCGGAAATGCTGTTTAAACCAAATCAAGGGGAATAAGTTTGTCCACAAGTTTTATTCAACGAAAATTGTTTTCATGACAGTGCTGGCCTTTAACAAAGGTATTGGCATATAAGTTTAAATAAAATATAATTTCATTGTGTCTAAATATTTGGGTAAAGTTGGGGACGTTTCTATTTTTGCTCAGTATATATAAGCTATAATTGACTGAAGTTTATGGAATGCGGGTTGGGACATGCTAATTACCATTTTCTAATTGTCATTTGCCATTAAAAAAGTCGCGGATAATTTATCCTGTCCATCCGTGCGTCCGTGTGGACGTCCGTTGGTCCGCGTGTTCTTGTTTAATTGAAACTATCACCTTCTACACCGTTAGAGGTACGAAACAAACTTGACACCTCTGTAAATGATTGGAATATATGTGTATAATTGTGAAAGTTTTTTTTGTTTTAACATTTTCATAACGCCCCCCGTATGGGACGCGAGTGGTGGGATTTTTTTTACATAAAAAGTACAAAAAAGTACAGGTAAGATTATTAAATTATGTATGTGCAAAAGGGCCATGTTGCACAACTATCAAACTGAATTGCACTGCAACAGGAGTGCTATTTTCAAAATCAGAAGTTTTCAATGCTTACACATTTTTTTTCCCGATTACGGTCATTTTCTCGTTTATAAAATGGGCGACTTTGAACAAGTTCTTGGTGATATAATGTTACTTCCAACATGACTTTATAGAGGTTACGAATACTAGAAAGCGAATGCTCCCGAAGAGTGCATATCGGTCTCATTTAACTTCTGTAAAGTGTACACGGCCAAGCGAGCAACTGTATCACCACAATGTTTCCGCCGTCCGTCCGTCCGTCAGAAATTCAAATATTATATTCACGTTGCCAATGTTAACCAAATGGCAATTGAATGATTTTTATATAAATATATTTGCATTAGTACAAAGTAGGTAAACTTAAAGATGATTAAACCATGCTCTTTCGAAGCGACTGATAACAAAAGTTTAAGGTTATCAAGTGTGTACAAATAACGTGGCTGAAGTAATTGATTGTTTCGTCGTAGCGGTTTTGTAATGTCATGAGTCAATATCTGACATATCTGCAGCGTGAGACGGAGAAGAAGACAACAACATCCGTGCATCTTCTTGTCACATTAAATACGTTACAACAACGTACAACTCTTCTGGTCACATTAAAGACGATACAACAACGTACAACTCTTCTTGTCACATTAAACACGATACAACAACGTACAACTCTTCTTGTCACATTAAACACGATACAACAACGTACAACTCTTCTGGTCACATTAAAGACGATACAACAACGTACAACTCTTCTTGTCACATTAAACACGATACAACAACGTACAACTCTTCTGGTCACATTAAAGACGATACAACAACGTACAACTCTTCTTGTCATATTAAAGACGATACAATAACGTACAACTCTTCTTGTCACATTAAAGACGATACAACAACGTACAACTCTTCTTGTCACATTAAAGACGATACAACAACGTACACCTCTTCTTTTCACATTAAAGACGTTACAACAACGTACAACTCTTCTTGTCACATTAAAGACGATACAATAACGTACAACTCTTCTTGTCACATTAAAGACGATACAACAACGTACAACTCTTCTTGTTACATTAAAGACGATACAACAACGTACAACTCTTCTTGTCATATTAAAGACGATACAACAACGTACACCTCTTCTTGTCACAATAAAGACGATACAACAACGTACAACTCTTCTTGCCACATTAAAGACGATACAACAACGTACAACTCTTTTTGTCACATTAAAGACGATACAATAACGTACAACTCTTCTTGTCACATTAAAGACGATACAATAACGTACAACTCTTCTTGTCACATTAAAGACGATACAACAACGTACAACTCTTCTTGTCACATTAAAGACGATACAACAACGTACAACTCTTCTTGTCACATTAAAGACGTTACAACAACGTACAACACTTCTTGTCACATTAAAGACGTAACAACGACGTACAACTCTTCTGGTCACATTTAAGACGATACAACAACGTACAACTCTTCTTGTCACATTAAAGACGATACAACAACGTACAACTCTTTTTGTCACATTAAAGACGATACAACAACGTACAACTCTTCTTGTTACATTAAAGACGATACAACAACGTACAACTCTTCTTGTCACATTAAAGACGATACAACAACGTACAACTCTTCTTGTCACATTAAAGACGATACAATAACGTACAACTCTTCTTGTCACATTAAAGACGATACAACAACGTACAACTCTTCTTGTCACATTAAAGACGTTACAACAACGTACAACTCTTCTTGTCACATTAAAGACGTTACAACAACGTACAACTCTTCTTGTCACATTGAAGACGTTACAACAACGTACAACTCTTCTTGTCACATTAAAGACGATACAACAACGTACAACTCTTCTTGTCACATTAAAGACGTTACAACAACGTACAACTCTTCTTGTCACATTAAAGACGTTACAACAACGTAAAACTCTTCTTGTCACATTAAAGACGATACAACAACGTACAACTCTTCTTGTCACATTAAACACGATACAACAACGTACAACTCTTCTTGTCACATTAAAGACGTTACAACAACGTACAACTCTTCTTGTCACATTAAAGACGTTACAACAACGTACAACTCTTCTTGTCACATTAAAGACGATACAACAACGTACAATTCTTCAACGTACAACTCTTCTTGTCACATTAAAGACGATACAACAACGTACACCTCTTCTTTTCACATTAAAGACGTTACAACAACGTACAACTCTTCTTGTCACATTAAAGACGATACAATAACGTACAACTCTTCTTGTCACATTAAAGACGATACAACAACGTACAACTCTTCTTGTCACATTAAAGACGATACAACAACGTACAACTCTTCAACGTACAACTCTTCTTGTCACATTAAAGACGTTACAACAACGTACAACTCTTCTTGTCACATTAAAGACGATACAACAACGTACAACTCTTCTTGTCACATTAAAGACGATACAACAACGTACAACTCTTTTTGTCACATTAAAGACGTTACAACAACGTGCAACTCACTCTTTTTGTCACATTAAAGACGTTACAACAACGTGCAACTCTTCTTGTCACATTAAAGACGATACAACAACGTACAACTCTTCTTTTCACATTAAAGACGAAACAACATCGTACAACTCTTCTGGTCACATTAAAGACGTTACAACAACGTACAACTCTTCTTGTCACATTAAAGACGATACAAAAACGTACAACTCTTCTTGTCACATTAAAGACGTTACAACAACGTACAACTCTTCTTGTCACATTAAAGACGATACAATAACGTACAACTCTTCTTGTCACATTAAAGACGATACAACAACGTACAACTCTTCAACGTACAACTCTTCTTGTCACATTAAAGACGTCACAACAACGTACAACTCTTCTTGTCACATTAAATACGATACAACAACGTACAACTCTTCTTGTCACATTAAAGACGATACAACAACGTACAACTCTTTTTTCACATTAAAGACGTTACAACAACGTGCAACTCACTCTTTTTGTCACATTAAAGACGTTACAACAACGTGCAACTCTTCTTGTCACATTAAAGACGATACAACAACGTACAACTCTTCTTTTCACATTAAAGACGAAACAACATCGTACAACTCTTCTGGTCACATTAAAGACGTTACAACAACGTACAACTCTTCTTGTCACATTAAAGACGATACAAAAACGTACAACTCTTCTTGTCACATTAAAGACGATACAACAAGTACAACTCTTCTTGTCACATTAAAGACGATACAACAACGTGCAACTCTTCTTGTCACATTAAAGACGTTACAACAACGTGCAACTCTTCTTGTCACATTAAAGACGATACAATAACGTACAACTCTTCTTGTCACATTAAAGACGATACAACAAGTACAACTCTTCTTGTCACATTAAAGACGATACAACAACGTGCAACTCTTCTTGTCACATTAAAGACGTTACAACAACGTGCAACTCTTCTTGTCACATTAAAGACGATACAACAACGTGCAACTCTTCTTGTCACATTAAAGACGTTACAACAACGTGCAACTCTTCTTGTCACATTAAAGACGATACAACAACGTACAACTCTTCTTGTTACATTAAAGACGATACAACAACGTACAACTCTTCTGTTCACATTAAAGACGTTACAACAACGTACAACTCTTCTTGTCACATTAAAGACGATACAACAACGTACAACTCTTCTTGTCACATTAAAGACGGTTGCAACGTACAACTCTTCTTGTCAAATTAAAGACGATACAACAACGTGCAACTCTTCTTGTCACATTAAAGACGATACGGCAACGTGCAAGTCTTCTTGTCACATTAAAGACGATACAACAACGTACAACTCTTCTTGTCACATTAAAGACGATACAACAACGTACAACTCTTCTGGTCACATTAAAGACGTTACAATAACGTACAACTCTTCTTGTCACATTAAAGACGATACAACAACGTACAACTCTTCTTGTCACATTAAAGACGTTACAACAACGTACAACTCTTCTTGTCACATTAAAGACGTTGCAACAACGTACAACTCTTCTTGTCACATTAAAGACGTTGCAACATCGTACAACTCTTCTGGTCACATTAAAGACGATACAACAACGTACAACTCTTCTTGTCACATTAAAGACGATACAACAACGTACAACTCTTCTTGTCACATTACAGATGATACAACAACGTCCACATCTTCTTGTCACATTAAAGACGATACAACAACGTACAACTCTTCTTGTCACATTAAAGACGATACAACAACGTACAACTCTTCTGGTCACATTAAAGACGTTACAACAACGTACAACTCTTCTTGTCACATTAAAGACGATACAACAACGTACAACTTGTATTGTCACATTAAAGACGTTGCAACAACGTACAACTCTTCTTGTTACATTAAAGACGATACAACAACGTACAACTCTTCTTGTCACATTAAAGACGATACAACAACGTACAACTCTTCATGCCACATTAAAGACGATACAACAACGTACACCTCTTCTTGTCACATTAAAGACGATAAAACAACGTACAACTCTTCTTGCCACATTAAAGACGATACAACAACGTACACCTCTTCTTGTCACATTAAAGACGATACAACAACGTACAACTCTTCTTGTCACATTAAAGACGATACAACAACCAACTCTTCTGGTCACATTAAAGACGATACAACAACGTACAACTCTTCTTGTCACATTAAAGACGATACAACAACGTACAACTATTCTTGTCACATTAAAGACGTTACAACAACGTACAACTCTTCTTGTCACATTAAAGACGTTACAACAACGTACAACTCTTCTTGTCACATTAAAGACGATACAACAACGTACAACTCTTCTTGTCACATTAAAGACGATACAACAACGTACAACTCTTCTTGTCACATTAAAGACGATACAACAACGTACAACTCTTCTTGTCACATTAAAGACGATACAACAACGTACAACTCTTCTTGTCACATTAAAGACGTTACAACAACGTACAACTCTTCTTGTCACATTAAAGACGATACAACAACGTGCAACTCTTCTTGTCACATTAAAGACGATACAACAACGTGCAACTCTTCTTGTCACATTAAAGACGTTACAACAACGTACAACTCTTCTTGTCACATTAAAGACGATACAACAACGTACAACTCTTCTTGTCACATTAAAGACGATACAACAACGTGCAACTCTTCTTGTCACATTAAAGACGTTACAACAACGTACAACTCTTCTTGTCACATTAAAGACGTTACAACAACGTACAACTCTTCTTGTCACATTAAAGACGATACAACAACGTACACCTCTTCTTGTCACATTAAAGACGATACAACAACGTACAACTCTTCTTGTCACATTAAAGACGATACAACAACCAACTCTTCTGGTCACATTAAAGACGATACAACAACGTACAACTCTTCTTGTCACATTAAAGAACTCTTCTTGTCACATTAAAGACGATACAACAACGTACAACTCTTCTTGTTACATTAAAGACGATACAACAACGTACAACTCTTCTTGTCACATTAAAGACGATACAACAACGTACAACTCTTCTTGTCACATTAAAGACGATACAACAACGTACAACTCTTCTTGTCACATTAAAGACGATACAACAACGTACAACTCTTCTTGTCACATTAAAGACGATACAACAACGTGCAACTCTTCTTGTCACATTAAAGACGATACAACAACGTGCAACTCTTCTTGTCACATTAAAGACGTTACAACAACGTACAACTCTTCTTGTCACATTAAAGACGTTACAACAACGTACCACTCTTCTTGTCACATTAAAGACGATACAACAACGTACAACTCTTCTTGTCACATTAAAGACGATACAACAACGTACAACTCTTCTTGTCACATTAAAGACGATACAACAACGTACAACTCTTCTTGTCACATTAAAGACGATACAACAACGTCCAACTCTTCTTGTCACATTAAAGACGTTACAACAACGTGCAACTCTTCTTGTCACATTAAAGACGATACAACAACGTGCAACTCTTCTTGTCACATTAAAGACGATACAACAACGTGCAACTCTTCTTGTCACATTAAAGATGTTACAACAACGTACAACTCTTCTTGTCACATTAAAGACGATACAACAACGTACAACTCTTCTTGTCACATTAAAGACGATACAACAACGTGCAACTCTTCTTGTCACATTAAAGACGATACAACAACGTGCAACTCTTCTTGTCACATTAAAGACGTTACAACAACGTACAACTCTTCTTGTCACATTAAAGACGTTACAACACAACGTACCACTCTTCTTGTCACATTAAAGACGATACAACAACGTACAACTCTTCTTGTCACATTAAAGACGTTACAACAACGTACAACTCTTCTTGTCACATTAAAGACGTTACAACAACGTACAACTCTTCTTGTCGCATTAAAGACGTTACAACAACGTACAACTCTTCTTGTCGCATTAAAGACGATACAACAACGTACAATTCTTCTTGTCACATTAAAGACGATACAACAACGTACAACTCTTCTTGTCACATTAAAGACGATACAACAACGTACAACTCTTCTTGTCACATTAAAGACGATACAACAACGTACAACTCTTCTTGTCACATTAAAGACGATACAACAACGTACAACTCTTCTTGTCACATTAAAGACGTTACAACAACGTACAACTCTTCTTGTCACATTAAAGACGATACAATAACGTACAACTCTTCTTGTCACATTAAAGACGATACAACAACGTACAACTCTTCTTGTTACAGTTTCATAAGATATGTTCTCCGAAAAGCAGTTGTGACTGAAGTTGTGCTTGGCATGAGCCATTACTTTCTTCGTGATTACATAAGGTTCCGTTCCAAAACTTATATAAGAACATGCACAAATTATCATAAAGATCAGTGGCGTAGCTGCCTATAACTGCATATAGCTGCCTATAGGCACTGTAAGCACGTGCCTACACATTGTCCCCAGAAATCAAAAAAATAAATAAATACTAAAAATGCAATAAAAACAGAGTGAGGTATGGCGTGGAGGGGTATGGTCAGCTCATACCAATTTTTACTCGTGGTCTTTTCGGAAAATAAAAGTCGAACTGTTTTCGCTCGCGGTCTTTTGGAACCAAACACACCATGATTGTGCAAACTTTCGAAAGATTTTCAGAAAGCAACTATTCCTATTAATATATGTTGTTTTGTTCTGTTCCGATGTTTTTGCTGCGAAATCGCAGATTACAAAAGCTTAAAATTGTGGGTTAAAAGCATACCGTTTCCTGCTTAAAACACTGTCAGAATTCAGGATTTGGCTTCCTTCTAAAAATAAATTTCCGTGGTGGGGGAGGGGCATGGCTACGCCCCTGAAGATAACACAATGGAAGAGACAGCAAGGCTTGCCAACCTAGAAGGTTAGTGTAGAGTGCAACCCTTTCATCATTGTAGACTGCAACCCTTTCATCCATGCACTTTCACCTTCTTTTAGTTGGACCGTACTGCATCGGTTAATTGGAATGAAAGAATAACCCATTTCATATCATAAAAATTAACGATGACACAAATTTCACCGATAACTTTAATATTTTATTTTTCAAATATTTAGTTATAAAATAGCTATTTAAACGTGATTCAAGCAATGGTAAACTTTAAATGTAAGTTAAGTGTATGTATCTCTGTGTAAGTCAACCGTGTTGGAAGAGTTCTCCGTTTATAGTATAATGACTCAAAATATAAAACTAAGTATAAAACAGTTTACAACCATGACACTGTTACGATAAGCAAATTACTATCAATTATATATCACAGTTCATTACTGGTAAACTCAAATTAAGATCGCTGAAGCAACAAATAAGGAAATCATGGTTTGTAACTCAAATGTCAACTCTAGCTGTGGAGGTTCACCGGTAGTCGTAGTCGGCATCCCTCGGGTAGAAGTTGTTATCGGCATTGTCGTAGATATATTCTGTTCAACCGACGTATTTGGTGAACTGGTAGGAGTAGTTTCGGTGGTACTAGTAGATTCGGATGACGAAGATGATGATTGCTGTGTGGTAGACGGTGTTGATAAGGTTGATGAAGAGACTGTTACTGGACTAGTTGTTGTAAAAGATGGCAGGGTTGTCGATGTTGAACTTGTTGTTAAAGACGTTGTTGGCGACGTAGATGGTGTCGTTTTCGATGTTGAAACGGACGTTGATGCAGTTGTAGTTGACACAGAAGTGGTTAGTGTGGTAGTTGCTGTCGTGGATGATGGTGCTGGTGTAGTTGTTGCTGTCGTGGATGATGGCGCTGGTGTAGTTGTTACTGTCGTAGATGATAGCACTGGTGTAGTTGTTGATGCCGTCTGCTCTTGCGTTGTTGGAGTGTTGTTCAAGCCTAAACAGCTTCCACAGCAGCGCACCTCTCGGTTAAAGAAATCGTTTTCACCACAGGACGTTTCCAGGGAGCAAGAGACGTTAGGATCGTCTCCAAACAGACACGTTGCTAATTGAAAATAAAAACAAACATCTCTAAAATAACAAGATGAGCAAATATAGATTATGACCAATGTCAACTAAACATTTTTAAAAAAAATCCAAATATATTCTCATAAATGTGTCATTATGCAAACATTGTTTAATGCTAGTATAAACAGCACATTCTGTATAGCCGCCAGCATTATACCTAAGAATTGATTTGTGGTGGAGGCAGATCACCCACCTATTCCTGGGTAGAACCAGTACTGTATACTTCCCGCCATCCGTAATAATCGACACTTTCTCCTTTCTCACAAGTTGAGCTCCCAGTGGGATTCGAACCAGTAGCAGTGAGAGTCGAGAAGGTTTATGACGACCACGGAGGCGCTATATATCCTAGGAGTAACATACGGGTAATTAAACGTTTGATGACCAAGCATTAATTCATACATAATAGTTGCGAATATTGCAAAAGTTTAATTAAAGTAATGCGTTTGCATTAATATTGCACTATTGGTTGCTGTTTCATTAAGCCCTACATTTCAACTAAATCGAAACAATTGTTTGGTAATTCACGAAGACTGTATGTTAGCTAAGGTTAGTATTTTTTTTTAGTAAATGTTTCACCGATTATTTCAGCAAAATTATACGGAAGAAGAAGGAAAAACATATATAATTAAAAAAGAAAATTGTTTTAATTTCAAAAATAATATGTTCTATAAAGTATCGAAGTAATATAGATTAGGTAAATCCAGTTTCTTTAGTTGTATATAAAGTTCGAGCTGTTTACGTCGGCTGCAATCTTTTTTTGGAAACACATACTTTTTTCTACTTTTTGTCAAATTTTAGTGTCCTAAAAAATTAATTAATCTGTATTAAAATGTATTTAGCTTATATACTCAATGCGGTTGTTTTACACTTTATTGACTTAAACTACTGCGTTTATTCGTGTTATATGTGTTAGAACGTAAATTGAAGAATGGAAAACAAAAGCATATATTTCCTTTAAAGAGACAGAATATGCTCCCAATGTTCAGACCATAGCGTACGAGGGATAGGATATATTCACTCTAAGGCCTACCATGATTCGATGGAGCGTCATCGGACGATACGCACGCCCCGGCTTGGCACCACTGTAAATAAACAATCAGACAGTGTACATAAGCTTCTCATCATATCTATAAGATTCACACTATAAAACTGCAATGCAATTTTACTGTGATGCGCATGAAAATATAACTTGTACACTGGAAAGTGGATCCATAAATATATACTGTATGGTGTAAAATACATATACTATTTGTAAATAAAAAAATAATTTAAAACTATTGTTTGGGGCGCTTGTTTCAGCAAAAGCTTTTTCGGACTTTTCAGAAAAATTCAAATTTAAACTAAACAAAGTCGTATATCAGTAAAATAGACATTTTTAGTGGTAAATAAATATACCTTCTTTTCAAAATGGGTTGAGAAATAAAAAAAATCACATGCGAAAGGACATTTTCGACGCAAAGTTTTGCTGCGTCAAAAATAGAGATTTCTTTTGATTTTTTTGATTTTTTATCCAGAAATGGTTTTAATGGGTGGACTAAAGATATCTGAGATTTCTTAATTTTCTGCTGTCCCTGCGACACAATGTCTGTAGATAATTCATCCGGAAAATACTGGAACAGGTAGTTTTTACCCCGAAACTTAATACGTTATCATTGTAGGACTCTCATCTAATTTCTGTATGTTCATTTTTGCATTCATAAGACTAAATACAAATTGTCACTTGAACTATATTACAGTAAAATCAACATACCACATCGGGTTATTTAAACCACGCATTTGGCCATCGAACACTTGATTCACGGACGTTATGTAATAACCAAAAATAATGCAACTCCAGTACAATAACGTGGCATGCACCATATTTCCAACAGTGCGGCTATATATGGTCTAGACTTGACGATTGTAGTTTACTTTATACAGCCATTTTTAAATCGATTTATAATACACCATCAACACTGTTTGCCTTTGAAGATGTGTTCGATGAAATATTACAATTGTGATTACTTAAAGGTTTACCACCATCAATTGCATAGGTAGTCGAATGCAGTTCCTTTTATAAAATGTAATCCCTTGTTGTTGTTGTTGAAAGGGGTCATTGTAAGTGGGGGAAATGGTCCATTTCTATAATTATATGTGTAAGCTTGTAATGGATTATTGATCTATCTTTGGACTTGTGTCTTTTGTGTTTTAGAGTTGACACACGCGCTTTTGGTTAGGTGTAAATATCAATTGAACGTTTAATTGTCTCTTGTGGATATACGCTTGATTGACAGATGGGAACTATAATGTGCGCTTTTGCTGAAAGTGTATTAATATGAACCAATATTTTGAGAATAAAGCCGAAGTACCTTCTTATCACCACAAGGCGTGCCTTCAAATGGAAATAGTCGTCCTACACACGAACTTTCTCCCTTCTTCTTGCATTGCATCGCGTAACAGATGGAGTCCCATTGATAATACAAGTTTATCCTGCAAATAAATAGTAATGCTTTACAGATCTAGATAGCATGTAAACAAGACCTAACGTCACCATTAAACATATCTATGTGTGCCCTTTCCCAACAGTGTGGCCTAATGCGTATATTGGGTCTACCAATTAAGGAGAGACTAATTCACTTATATTTCTTGCATATCTTAAAGGGGTTGTTGCGCTATTCTGGAACTAGCTTCATTTAAAAGGGATTTAAAAAACATGGAAAAACCTGAATGAATTATCAAAGTAAAAATTTGCAAACATTCTCAAACGGAGGCAGCCATCTTGGACTGATGACGTCATCGCGCCTTTTTACTATTTTAAAACAAAGAATATCACTGCAAATACATGTAAATCGTAAAGTAAGCATATACCTATCTTTCTTATTGGCGTATCTATAATATAATATTCGGTTTGGATAAATACCTATCTCATTCAAGCATTAGTTTTCATAAATATACGTACATTACATAACTTTCTCTCTAAGAATGGAACGGAATGGACAAACTTCTTTTTACATGTATGTGTACAATTTTAAATCTTTAAACTTCTACTTTTATTAGTATAATTTACTTACCCTACAGAGACTGGCGTCATCCCCATACGTCATATTGCACTGTTGGTCGGCGGAGTATTTCAGGCCGGGCACCTCTGAGGAGAGTGCAGATGTACCGGGGACGTTGTGCAAACAACTATCACTGAATTAGACCCATTGACAATTTTAATGAATAAATGGCACACAAAGAACGGATATTTTCCGGTTCTATTTTGATTTACTTAATTCTCAGACTTTGAAAATGTTTGACCTTTTTTTGATAAGAACCTGTTAAATTAATAGTGATACGACCGTTTTTTTTTAAAAGACGTATTACAAACTTTCGAGGATGATTTTGATCGTTTAAACGTGAATGCTTAGCGTACTCACCTTCCGAGAGCATCGATAAACGTTTTAATGGCGGGACTGGGAGCAGGTAGAAAACGTCCATGGGTTAGTTTTTATGGCCTCGTTATATATAAACGGGAGGCGGGGAGCCATCAGATACAGAGAAGAAGAAGGGCAACTATTGCCGCTACCGTCGTGCCGGTACCGATACTGAAATAATTGCACATGGCCTTACAACATAGTTTGCACAACTTTGTCTTCATAATGTTTAGAATAAAAAACTGTAGTATGTAAATGTTACTCGTACAGAACGATCGGCTATAGGAAATTCCAAACTTTGGTATAAGTGTTTAAATATATAGAGATTATTTAACTGCTGAGATCGATTATAGGGAAATCCTTCACGATATGGTAGACGTGTGGTTTTTTTCACGAACAAGCGTAAGCGAGTGAGTGAAAAACAACACACGCCTACCATCGAGTGAAAGATTTCCATATAATCGATCACACCAGTCAAATAATCTATTTATTACATTTTTAATCAGATTATGTATGATTTTAACCAGAATTATTCGCTTTACTTAGCGTTATCGGCGGATGACGTCGACGTCACCAACACGTTATTGACGTCATAACTCAACGTTGCAGTTAGTTATTAATATTTAGCGATTATGAATATTCTTTCACCGCGAAATCCCAATCTTTCGCCCATAGAAATGTAATAAAGTTGTATACGTTGTGTTAAATGTCTCTATCTTCAACGGAAACCAATTCTTGTATACCGAACGCAAGGCGATTCGGAATTTACCGAGTTTGTACGAATGCGGCTAACCCGAATAAACCTCGATCAATCCAGAAGAAATTCATATTGGTTAGTCGGCGTCCTAAATTTCTGCCAAGAGGCAGTAAAACATCTAAAATATCATCAACTTTATGCGATTATTATATCTATAGTTTATTTACATCAATGAAGTATCAGTGAAGTAATAATCAGCTTATTACTTCACTGTTTACATGAAAGCGTTGATTTAACCATCAAGTAGATGTACACACACATTTATTGCAATACAAACATGCAAAGAAAATCATACATCTACACGTATGGCCAACGGCCGATTTTTTTTGTAAAGCAACAGTGCACTATTTCCTGTCCCGTTGACTTCCGGCTAACACAATGTAAGTTTGAATATAGTGATCCTTCAAAATACATACGAGGTGTGATTCCGAACGTTGTCGGAACTGATCAACGGATGAGTGGCTACACAGACGCGGCGATGACAGCGGCGTATAACTCGACTTTTTTATTTTATGAACAGCTATATGAGCGGTTACAGCGGTGTATACCACTTAGTTATGTCCAAGTTCATGAACGGTACCGGCTGTGTAGAACTCGACATTATGTTTCATATGTCCGAGTTAAGGAACGACTATGTGGATGGTGACGGCATGTACAGCGTAACGTTCTATAACTACTTACTTATATCTGAGTTAATGAACGGCTATTTGACTGGTGAAGGCAAGTGTATAACTCAGAGTTATATTTCATATGTCAGGGTTAAGGAGCGGCTTTATGGATGTTAAAGGCAGAGTGCAGCGTTATGTACTATTACTGCTTACTTATGTTCTGTTAATACTTTCTGTGGAGTGCATAGTCCAGTAATAGAGCGTTGGACTCCAGATCGAGAGGTTGTGTTTTTGATCCTCACCGTGGTCATGTTATTTATCCTTGAGCTAGATAATTAATCCACATTGCTTGGTACTACGCAGAAAGCCATCGAGAGAGATTGATATAAGTTGAAAACTTGTTTCGCAGTCGAAGTAATGGAAATATATTAAATTAATACTTACTTATGTCCGAGTTCATGAGCGGCTATATGTACGGTGACGGCGTTATACTGCTCCTCAGTCTCCGACACTGCCCACGAATTGTGGCAAATAGAGTTGAGATATCCCATTCCTTAAAGTAGTAACAAATGATTACTACACTTATATATTTTTATCAAGCAGATATGCACTTTTCTGCCTAATAAAGGGGTGACCTATTACATTTTGCTTTATTAGGAAATGACCAATAGAGCAAATCAATGCGGAATCCCTCGGCGTTTATTATACGTAACGTTATCTGACGTCATGCACGTAACGTTGCCTGACGTCATAAAACAACAATATGGCGGCGTCCTCGATAAGCGTAACGTTCTGAGAAATAGGTAAAAATAGTAATTCATACACAAAATGTGGATAATCTACATGATAAATAAATATTAGGCTCGGCACGAAAACGAAGAATGGCTCGGCAGAGCCTCGCCATTCTTCGTTTTCTAAGCCTCGCCAAATAAACTTGATAGTAAAAGGCATTGACATAATATTCTCTATTTACATGTTATACCGCTTCTGTTTCATTCCATACCATTGATATTCCATATGAAATGTAATCGGTGTATTGGCTTAAGAAAAGTATCGTATCAGTGATTCACGTTCAATAAGTGTCACACTACAAAATTACTTACAGATAGGCAACAGTCGGCGTATAAGCAAACAAATTTAGATATGCTGTCATCTAACTATACTGTGATCTAATGTTATCTAACTATAAAATGTTATCTACTATTGACTAAATATGCTGTCATCTAATGCCATCTAACCATAAATTGTTATCTAAATATGTTGTCATCTAACTATGCTGTATCTAATGTCATTTAACTATGCTGCCATCTAACTATGCTGTCATCTAACGTCATTTAATATACTGTCAACTAACTATGATGCGATTTAAATATGTTGTTATCTAACTATGATGTCATCTAGCTATGCTGCTATCTAATTAAACTGTCATTTCACTATGCTGTCATCTAAATGTGCTGTCATCTAATGTCATTTAATATACTGTCATCTAACTATGATGCGATTTAAATATGTTGTTATCTAACTATGATGTCATCTAGCTATGCTGCTATCTACTTATACTGTCATCTCACTGTGCTGTCATCTAAGTATGTATGTATGAATGCGTGAGGATTTCCATACAAAGTACGGTGCCCATCTTTGCACTTATTGACCTCGCGACTATTATTGACTTTCTCTTTCCACGATTATTGAGCTTCTCTCTCCACATTTCCTTTCCACAAATACATTGTGTATTGCACTTTCCACTACGCACTGACTGACTGCCCCTTGTATATGTATTGACCTTCACTTTGGATGCGTATTGACATTCCCCCTCGACACTTATTGACTGCCCCTTGTACATGCAATAAACACTGTTGTGTTACGGCTGGTCAACATTTCCTTCGATGAATGCAAAACACTAAGTCGTTTAATTCAGAATAACTAAAGGGGCGGAGCTATACAATGCTCTTACTTTCAATAAATGAATAGATGGAAGTTAGAAGACGATAGCTATTCTGACAGGGTCACTAAGTACTCCTTACTACAAAACAGGGAGAGTCTGTCTCAGCTCCGAAGTTGGTGTTTAAATGACCAACTCGCTGAGACTTTACTTAATATAAATGTGTACTAACCAATAGGATTAAGCGATGATGGCGTGGCCAAGTCAAACCTAAATAAAAGAGAAAAGAAATCAAGGTATAACTAGTATTTACCTTGTGTCGTACATGACGATCCTGTTTGATATTGAATGTATTAACGAGTTGGACACGAGGCTTTGCCGAGTATCACACCAATTTTATCCAATGAAAATGTATTAATGTAGCAGCCTATTCATACTTTTCTTTTGCAGAGATGTTGAGGTTTGATCTTATTTTCAGTAGGTGATAAAATTAGTGTTACTCGGTTTTTATCCTTAGGTTCTATAGTAAAATAAAAATCTTTGGCAGAGTAAAAAGACGATACTTTTCAAGATTTTGATTTTGAAAGGTACTTATAATGAATCAATTTGCATGAATGTGCGTGAAATATGCAGGGCTTTAAAATAATCACACTGTAGATACCTTAATTTTAACAGTAAACTTGGTTGAACATCAAGGATAAAGATCGAGTTTATCACCTGCCAGAATGTATTATGTATGTTTTATTTCTGGTCAGTGTTTGGTCAGTTTGTTTGATGATGCTCTATCAAAGTTATGAATATATGTTGCTTCGTCTTCACTGTGTCACACCGGACAGTCGGAATTGCCTCGTCGATTTCCGTAAGATGGTTATGTTAGAGGTTTTGGTACAGAGATAGATGAGGTAATTCCGATTGCACACCGAGCTGAACGAAAATGACCGAGTGATGATTCGGCCTTCATTTTCATATTTATTACACTAGTGTATTATGATGCTTTTTTAAACACCATCACTGCGCGGTATCTGATAAAATATGTAACTTTATAGCGAGTAAAAATAAAAAGCACCCACTGTTAGTGCTATTTACATAGACCAGTTTGAGTGAGTATAACAACTTAAACAGAGTTTTAGTTAAGATATTGTTTGATGTTTGTAAGCACACTTAATTCAGAACAAAATATTCCATTAATAGTTTCAGATGTGCCAAGCACATCTGTTATGTATTATATGAAATTTTTAAAAGAAGGTAATTTGATAATTGATTGTGGATAATCAAAAGCTGTTACCTATAAAGCTGTGATATAATTTTTTTTTTTTTTTTTTTTTTTTGTAATTTTATTGGGTTAGGAACCTACAGAAAATATGCTCTCAGACGCATTTTAGTATTTTTCATAGAGTTGCTGTGTTTTTTCAGGCCAAAACTGCATGCTTTAACAAAAAGGG
The DNA here is from genome assembly GCA_037043455.1 of Cyrtodaria siliqua. Lineage (NCBI taxonomy): Eukaryota > Metazoa > Mollusca > Bivalvia > Adapedonta > Hiatellidae > Cyrtodaria > Cyrtodaria siliqua. The sequence continues at coordinate 30,400 of JAWPHD010006351.1, forward strand.
GGATAACTTTCTTGCTAACTAATCTGTTCAAATAATTCTTTATATTTTTTTATTGGTGTCGGTTTATCCGAATTATTCCATACGAATCATTAATTATTTCCTTTTTGTGGTATAGAAAAAATGGGAAAAGACAAGTGGGTACTTTTGTTCAGTTTATGTTGACTTAATTATGTACTTTAACAGTAACTGATGTATGTAAACGCTGTTGGTGCATCGGTAGTACAATAATATTATCCCAAAGCAATGAGCAACTGTTTATATATTAAAAAACACTATTTGTTAATCCGTTATACATTGTAGAGTGTATGGTTTATAATATGTGTACATGTATATTATGTGTATATGTATGTATAATATGTGTATATGTATAATATGTATGTATAATATGTGTATATGTATAATATGTGTATATGTATAATATGTGTATATATATATAATATATATGTATAATATCTGTATATATAACTAGTGTATATGTATAATATGTGCATATTGTATAATATGTATGTATAATATGTGTATATATATAATATCTGTATATATAACTAGTGTATATGTATAATATGTGCATATATATAATATCTGTATATATATAATATATATGTATAATATCTGTATATGTATAATATATATGTATAATATGTGTATATGTATAATATATATGTATAATATGTGTATATGTATAATATCTGTATATATAACTAGTGTATATGTATAATATGTGCATATATATAATATGTGTATATATATAATATATATGTATAATATGTGTATATGTATAATATATATGTATAATATGTGTATATGTATAATATATATGTATAACATATGTATATATATAATAATATATGTATAATATGTGTATATATATATAATATATATGTATAATATGTGTATATGTATAATATCTGTATATATAACTAGTGTATATGTATAATATGTGCATATATATAATATGTGTATATATAAATTATATATGTATAATATGTGTATATATAATATATATATGTATAATATGTGTATATGTATAATATCTGTATATATAACTAGTGTATATGTATAATATGTGCATATATATAATATGTGTATATATATAATATATATGTATAATATATATGTATAATATGTGTATATGTATAATATATATGTATAACATGTGTATATATATAATATATATGTATAATATGTGTATATGTATAATATATATGTATAATATGTGTATATGTATAATATATATGTATAATATGTGTATATGTATAATATGTGTATATGTATAATATGTATGTATAATATGTGTATATGTATAATATCTGTATATATAACTAGTGTATATGTATAATATGTGCATATATATAATATGTGTATATATATAATATATATGTATAATATGTGTATATATATAATATATATGTATAATATGTGTATATGTATAATATGTATGTATAATATGTGTATATGTATAATATGTGTATATATAACTAGTGTATATGTATAATATGTGCATATATATAATATGTGTATATATATAATATATATGTATAATATGTGTATATGTATAATATATATGTATAATATGTGTATATGTATAATATATATGTATAACATGTGTGTATATATAATATATATGTATAATATGTGTATATGTATAATATATATGTATAATATGTGTATATGTATAATATATATGTATAATATGTGTATATATATAATATATATGTATAATATGTGTATATATATAATATATATGTATAATATGTGTATATGTATAATATCTGTATATATAACTAGTGTATATGTATAATATGTGCATATATATAATATGTGTATATATATAATATATATGTATAATATGTGTATATGTATAATATATATGTATAATATGTGTATATGTATAATATATATGTATAACATGTGTATATATATAATATAAATGTATAATATGTGTATATGTATAATATATATGTATAATATGTGTATATATATAATATGTGTATATGTATAATATGTGTATATATATAATATGTGTATATATATAATATATATGTATAATATGTGTATATGTATAATATATATGTATAATATGTGTATATGTATAATATGTGTATATGTATAATATGTGTATATGTATAATATGTATGTATAATATGTGTATATGTATAATATCTGTATATATAACTAGTGTATATGTATAATATGTGCATATATATAATATGTGTATATATATAATATATATGTATAATATGTGTATATATATAATATATATGTATAATATGTGTATATGTATAATATGTATGTATAATATGTGTATATGTATAATATGTGTATATATAACTAGTGTATATGTATAATATGTGCATATATATAATATGTGTATATATATAATATATATGTATAATATGTGTATATGTATAATATATATGTATAATATGTGTATATGTATAATATATATGTATAACATGTGTGTATATATAATATATATGTATAATATGTGTATATGTATAATATATATGTATAATATGTGTATATGTATAATATATATTTATATTATGTGTATATATATAATATATATGTATAATATGTGTATATATATAATATATATGTATAATATGTGTATATGTATAATATCTGTATATATAACTCGTGTATATGTAAAATATGTGCATATATATAATATTTGTATATATATAATATATATGTATAATATGTGTATATGTATAATATATATGTATAATATGTGTATATGTATAATATATATGTATAACATGTGTATATATATAATATATATGTATAATATGTGTATATGTATAATATATATGTATAATATGTGTATATATATAATATGTGTATATGTATAATATGTGTATATATATAATATGTGTATATATATAATATATATGTATAATATGTGTATATGTATAATATATATGTATAATATGTGTATATGTATAATATGTGTATATGTATAATAAGTATGTATAATATATGTATATGTATAATATCTGTATATATAACTAGTGTATATATATAATATGTGCATATATATAATATGTGTATATATATAATATATATGTATAATATGTGTATATATATCATATATATGTATAATATGTGTATATGTATAATATGTATGTATAATATGTGTATATGTATAATATCTGTATATATAACTAGTGTATATGTATAATATGTGCATATATATAATATGTGTATATATATAATATATATGTGTAATATGTGTATATGTATAAAATATATGTATAATATGTGTATATGTATAATATATATGTATAACATGTGTATATATATAATATATATGTATAATATGTGTATATGTATAATATATATGTATAATATGTGTGTATGTATAATATATATGTAAAATATGTGTATATATATAATATAAATGTATAATATGTGTATATATATAATATATATGTATAATATGTGTATATGTATAATATGTGTATATATAACTAGTGTATATGTATAATATGTGCATATATATAATATGTGTATATATATAATATATATGTATAATATGTGTATATATATAATATATATGTATAATATGTGTATATGTATAATATATATGTATAACATGTGTATATATATAATATATATGTATAATATGTGTATATGTATAATATGGGTGTATATATAATATGTGTATATGTATAATATGTGTATATATATAATATGTGCATATGTATAATATGTGTATATATATATAATATTTGTTTATGTATAATATGTGTATATATATGATATGTGTATATATATTTAATATATATGTATAATATGTGCATATGTATAATATGTGTATATATATAATATATATGTATAATATGTGTATATATATAATATGTGTATATATATAATATATATGTATAATATGTGCATATGTATAATATGTGTATATATATAATATATATGTATAATATGTGTATATATATAATATATATGTATAATATGTGTATATATATATAATATATATGTATAATATGTGTATATGTATAATATGTGTATATATATAATATGTGTATATATATAATATATATGTATAATATGTGTATATATATAATAAATATGTATAATATGTGCATATGTATAATATCTGTATATATAACTAGTGTATATGTATAATATGTGTATATATAATATGTGTATATATATAATATATATGTATAATATGTGTATATATATAATATATATATATAATATGTGCATATGTATAATATGTGTATATATATAATATGTGTATATGTATAATATTTGTTTATGTATAATATGTGTATATATATGATATATATGTATAATATGTGCATATGTATAATATGTGTATATATATAATATTTTTTTATGTATAATATGTGTATATATATAATATGTGTATATATATAATATATATGTATAATATGTGCATATGTATAATATGTGTATATATATAATATTTGTTTATGTATAATATGTGTATATATATAATATATATGTATAATATGTGTATATGTATAATATTTGTTTATGTATAATATGTGTATATATATAATATATATGTATAATATGTGCATATGTATAATATGTGTATATATATAATATATATGTATAATATGTGCATATGTATAATATCTGTATATATAACATGTGTATATATATAATATATATGTATAATATGTGTATATGTATAATATCTGTATATATAACATGTGTATATATATAATATATATGTATAATATGTGTATATGTATAATATGTGTATATATATAATAATGTGTATATGTATAATATGTGTATATATATAATATGTGTATATGTATAATATGTGTATATATATAATATGTGTATATGTATAATATATATGTATAATATGTGTATATGTATAATATATATGTATAATATGTGTATATATATAATATGTGTATATGTATAATATGTGTATATATATAATATGTGTATATGTATAATATATATGTATAATATGTGTATATATATAATATGTGTATATGTATAATATGTGTATATATATAATATGTGTATATATATAATATATATGTATAATATGTGTATATGTATAATATGTGTATATATTATAACATGTGTATGTGTATATGTTTATATGTATAATATGTGTATATATAATATGTGTATATGTATAATATGTGTATATGTATGTATAATATGTGCGGAAAAAAGGGAAATAACATATGAATATACCCAGTAGGACCTTCACAAACTGCAATAAATGTAATTTCGGCTTTAAAAATATGCATATTGTAAAATTAAAACACTGAATAGCTACTTTTAAACAGGTTATCGCATTTCTTCAGTAAAATACGTTTTAAACGTGTTTTTTGTCAAAATATCCGCTATAAAATCCTGCTTATATAAGATTTCCCATCTCTTAATGGAATTAAGGCGGGACCACGTAATGGGTTTTACACAGGAACTGTGGGTGGTCTGCCTTCACCACAAAAAAATCGACCGTCATACATAACCTAACATGTGTTGAAAATGACGTAAAACACCATACAAACAGACAAACAAAAATAAGGAATGGAATTTAATGGCATACCCTGTAAACAAGCCAGCGTGGTCGTGATTCGGCAGATACTCTATGACGGAGTTTTTCCACATGGCGAAATCTAACAATACGCCAGCATCGTCAACAGAATTGGCGCTAAGCTTGTTGTTTTGTATCCACGGAGCTGTTCCTTCCGACTGAAATTAAACGGATATTTAATGTTTTTCAAGTTTCCCTCAGTTAAGGGCTCAGTATAAACATAAATACAAAGACCAAAATGTCCATATTATAAAACTGGCATCCGAACTATATAGGTTGACTTTAAATCTGGAGGTTAGGTTTTCGAGCCTACTGGGGCAATGGGTATCTTCGATGTTTTCTTATGAAAGACATTCATTCATTAGCATAGCCGGTCGGATGGGGACGTAAGGCGAGTATCGAAGAATATCCCCCGAGCACGTTAACAACTCATTGTATTCTAAAATAAGTTTTATAATCGAGATTTTGTATTTCTATTTAGCTTTCCTCTCTCTTTGACGGCTACAAAGAACCATAGGCAATGCCTTTATAAACCAGTATACCACAAGCCAACAAGCTGTACTAAAATTGTTATTCGTAGACACACGTATAGTATGTTGTGTTTATACCATCATGTTTGCGTTAGTGTATTTATGATTACTTCATTTTATGAAATACTTAAAGCAAGCACTTGGAGACGATGCATGGAGACAACATTTGAAGACAACATTTGGAGACAACATTTGGAACATTTGAGGACGATGCTTCGAGACAACGTTTTAGGCAAAACTTGCAGCAGACAACACTTGAGGACGGTGCTTGGCGACAACGTTTGTAGACAAAACTTGCAGCAGACAACACTTGAGGACGGTGCTTGGAGACAACGTTTGTAGACAAAACTTGCAGCAGACAACACTTGAGGACGGTACTTGGAGACAACGTTTGAAGACAAAACTTGCAGCAGACAACACTTGAGGACAGTGCTTGGAGACAACGTTTGAAGACAAAACTTGCAGCAGGCAACACTTGAGGACGGTGCTTGGAGACAACGATTTTAGAAAAAGCTTGCAGCAGACAACACTTGAGGACGGTGCTTCGAGACAATGTTTAAAGACAAAACTTGCAGCTGAGGACGGTGCTTGGCGACAACGTTTGTAGACAAAGCTTGCAGCAGACAACACTTGAGGACGGTGCTTGGAGAAAACTTTTGTAAAAAAAACTTGCAGCAGACAACACTTGAGGATGATGCTTGGAGACAACGTTTGTAGAAAAAACTTGCAGCAGACAACACTTGAGGACGGTGCTTGGAGACAACGATTTTAGAAAAAACTTGCAGCAGACAACACTTGAGGACGGTGCTTGGAGACAGTGTTTAAAGACAAAACTTGCAGCTGAGGACGGTGCTTGGCGACAACGTTTGTAGACAAAACTTGCAGCAGTCAACACTTGATGACGGTGCTTGAAGACAACTTTTGTAGAAAAAACTTGCAGCAGACAACACTTGCGGACGATGCTTGGAGACAAATTTTTGTAGAAAAAACTTGCAGCAGAAAACACTTGAGGACGGTGCTTGGAGACAACGTTTGAAGACAAATCTTGCAGCAGACAACACTTGAGGACGGTGCTTGGAGACAACGTTTGAAGACAAAACTTGCAGCAGACAACACTTGAGACAACGTTTGAAGACAAAACTTGCAGCAGGCAACACTTGAGGACGGTGCTTGGAGACAATGATTTTAGTAAAAACTTGCAGCAGACAGCACTTGAGGACGGTGCTTGGAGACAATGTTTAAAGACAAAACTTGCAGCTGGGGACGGTGCTTGGCGACAACGTTTGTAGACAAAACTTGCAGCAGACAACACTTGAGAACGGTGCTTGGAGACAACTTTTGTAGAAAAAACTTGCAGCAGACAACACTTGATGACGGTGCTTGGAGACAACGTTTGAAGACAAAACTTGCAGCAGACAACACTTGAGGGCGGTGCTTGGAGACAGCGTTTGAAGACAAAACTTGCAGCAGACAACATTTGAGGACGGTGCTTGGAGACAACGTTTGAAGACAAAAATTGCAGCAGACAACACTTGAGGACGGTGCTTGACGACAACGTTTGTAGACAAAACTTGCAGCAGGCAACACTTAAGGACGGTGCTTGGAGACAACGATTTTAGAAAAAAACTTGCAGCAGACAACAATTGAGGACGGTGCTTGGAGACAATGTTTAAAGACAAAACCTGCAGCATACAACACTTGAGGACGGTGCTTGGAGACAACGTTTGAAGACAAAACTTGCAGCAGACAACACTTAAGGACGGTGCTTGGAGACAACGATTTTAGAAAAAAACTTGCAGCAGACAACACTTGAGGACGTTGCTTGGAGACAATATTTAAAGACAAAACTTGCAGAAACACTTGAAGACAACACTTGGAGACAATATTTGGGGAAGTTGATTGAAGACAACATCTGGAGACAACTCTTGGAGACAGCACGTGTAGACAACGTTTAGAAAAACACCTCAAGACAATTCTAAAAGAAACACTTAAAGACAACACTTACAGCCAACGTTTAGAGGCAACACCTTAAGACAATTCTTAAAGAAAACCACTTAGAGACGATGCTTGGAGACGACACTTGGAAACAACACTTGGAGTCGATGCTTGGAGACGACACTTGGAAACAACACTTGGAGACGATGCTTGGAGACGACACTTGGAAACAACTCTTGAAGCATGGTACTTACCGTCGAAACTAAAAGTGCGCAGAACTCTATGCGAATTTCTGGTCCATTTGCTGTTGCTGTTCTAAAGCGAATATCAATCTGGAATATATTCGTTGTATTGACATAAGTACGAGTAACTTGTGTTCTAATACTATGTTAAATATTCAATTTTCTTGTTCGCAGATATGGTTATTAAGAAAGCAAGCATGCAAGCAAGTAAGCAAGTAAGTCCGTATATAAATGATGTTGAATTTAAAATAAAAATCATTGGCATAATAATTAAATTTATTATACCTCACATAAAACGCCCATGCTAAATCCCCATTGACAACAATGTATAATTTCTTACTATCTTGCGCGAGGGTGATAGTAAGTCGCAGGGTGATAGTAAAAACATTATCACATGCACAGCTTTGATGCGCGCTGTTTCGGTTGCATCGTCGGCTCAGTACTTAATCGATTTCAATAATACACCACTCATTTCTTAGTTACGTTATTCCCAATCCAACGACATAACTTTCATAGCAACTTGTTGAAGAAATTTGACAAAATCTGGCAAAAAGACTGCTTCACTGCGCATGTCCCGTTTCACTCAAACAAGCAGAGGAGCAGTCTAAATGAGTCTTATTTTTGACCGAGGGGATTTCGGTATAATAAAATAAATATCACATTCATGAGAGGGTGATAGTAAGAATGTTCACCCTTCGGATATTGATTATCACCCGCGACTTCCCCTCGGGCGATAATCATATCCTCAGGGTGAACATTCTTACTATCACCCTCTCATGAATGTGATATTTATATAGTATATATGGTCAGTATACAACATTGGTAGATTTTATAATTCCTGTATTGATATAACCATAAAGATAACATGTTATTTCTGGAGTCTGGGTTGATTTCGAAATATTAGCTGGTTTACAGTTACACAGAACGACTTTAAAAACGCAACAGGGAAATAAACTAAGATATCTGACATATTTCAATAGAAATTAAATTTTAATTTCATCTATTCTTTTTAACCATATCTACAGCTAAATTGCTGAAATTTCATTCAAATTGATCAACATTAAACTTGTTAAATTCAAAATATAACAGTACTACCCTCAAAAGCAAAAGTCACAATATCCACCATTAGCGGCAATGCGCGTCTGACATCTCCTACGCATATTGGTATATACATGACTTTTGCTTTTGGGGGTCGTACTGTTATGCTCTGAATTTAACAAGTTTATTGTTGATCAATTTGAACGAAATTTTCAGCAATTCAACTGTAGATACTGTTAAATAGAATAGATGAAATTAAAATTTAATTTCTATTGAAATATGTCAGATATCTTAGTTTATTTCCCTGTTGCGTTTTTAAAGTCGTTCAGTGTATATAGCGATGCGAGGCTATGCGAACTATACTATATGAAAGTTTCTTTGTTAGTTTGCCAATGAAACTTAAAGGTGAATAGCGGATATACTTCAGTTCTGTGTATTTATAAACAACAAATAATATGCATTTTTTTTTACTAAAATGGCGTACATGCAACATGCTTGTGGTTACTTCATGGTAAAGAAAAACTAGATCCGGCGTAGAAATAACGACCAAAAACAACCAATATAACGTTTTTAGAAAGAAAACAAAAGATATCCTTTAGAAAGATTAATTAATATGTGAAAGTTCATGGATATTACAGCCTTAAAGGCACACAGGCAATCTCATGTTTTAGTTTAAATCCGCTTGCATATATTTAAATAAAAGGAAATACGTTTCGATTTCAAATTTTCTTTAATATTTTTACCTGAACTTACTTTAATATTGTTGGTGTAATATAATCAGTAATATGCAAAACAATTTGCTGTGAACCACTCAAAATAGTATTACTTGTGATTTGCAAGATATGTAGAACAAAACTTATAATCCGAGCTTTAAATCATGACCTTTTTTGGTAGCTTACCAAACCATGTAAACAAATATCGGTCATAAGCACGTGCATACACCTACATAAGAATACACGTGCATACTCCTACGCTAAAATACACGTGCATAATCCTACGCAAAAATACACGTGCATACTCCTTCGCAAGAATACACGTGCATACTCCTACGCAAGAATACACGTGCATACTCCTACGCTAAAATACACGGGAATACTCCTACGCTAGAATACACTTGCATGCTCCTACACTAGAATACACGTACCCCATTTATAACAAACTGGTAGTACTCGTGCATTGCTTCATACGCATTATCAATCTGTTCCTGATCGGTGACTCCTCCCACTTTGGACTTCCACCTTTAAAAATGAAATGAAAAGGGAATTTAGGTCCCGTTAATACATGTAAGATCGTACTAAGCAATTTAAGAAAAGGGTGAACATGCCATAGTCAGGACTCATACCCACGCGGTCCAGCGATCTTCGAACCCATGTAATTGCATATATAACAGATTACATACTGCACTGTGTCAAACGAAAATACAATTTTTTGTTAGCACATTTTACTCACTACGGACCTTCACTCTATATAAATAGATCATAATGAAAAAACATAACGGGTTTCATTTAAATTGATGAATGAATATTATATCAATTTTGTATTTTTTGTTTAAACGTATTCAGGCCCGTAGCTACACAGAATAGGCATACTGAAGCAGTTGCCTGCCTGAGTAGAATTTTGGAAAGGTACCAAATACTCAAGTAGGTATTTAAACGGAATATCAAATAAAATCACGAAAACAGTCTTAAATACAGTTGTCTTGACTAATAAATGAACAATTGTCCCAGAAATACACTTAAACGCAGTTAATCGTATGTAGAAATCCTTTTTTTTTCCCGTCGGGGATGTCCTCAGACCCCGCTAGAAAGGGATTCGCCTCGGTTTAATTTCAGCGCTGGCTACGGTCCTGGTGTTAATTACGCTAATCGAACAGAAAAGTACACATTGATTTGATATATTTTTGCATATTAAGTTTTGCCGAGTTACGTACGAATTGTCGGTTTATTCAAGACATGGTATGGTGACCAGTTGTCCTTTACTGTATTGTCTGCCATTGATTTAATTCCTATGTAAGCATTACTCCCCTAAGTACGCACCACCTACAAAGCATATATCTCATCCTCTTAAAAAGGTAATGCGAAAGTACAAATAACAATAATATTAAAAACGAGGTTTAACCAGAAAGTGATCCGATAATTGCGCTGTGCGGAGCATACACAAAACGTTATGCACAACTAGGCTTGGTGCTAATCATCCCTTCAACGTTTCTCTGAAATCCGGCCAGGGGTTCAGCAGAACTAGTCCATACAAAGTATGTGTATTAACACCTTTAAAGGGCCATAACTCCACCAAAAAGCATTCAATCGGAACAAGAGGACAATATGCACAACTAGGCTTGGTAATGATCCTCCTTGCAAAGTTTTGCTGAAATACGACAAAATGAAGGCCTTATCATAACAATCTGGTAAAGTTTTATCAAGATCGGATGAAAAATGAAGGTGCTAGAGTGTTAACACATTTTTTCAATAATTCAAGGGCCATAACTTCGGTGTTACTTGTCCGATCAGGCTGATTTTTCAAACTTTACCGAGCTTTCATCAATATGAACAATCTGGCAAGGTTTGGTAAAGGTAGGATGCAAAATGGAGGCGCTAGCTTGTTGACAAGACAAACTATAGCATTTTTTGTTAATTCAAGGGCAATAACTCCATTGTTACTATTTTAATGTGGCTGAATTTTTAACTCGTTCGAGCTTTTATATATATTAACATTCTGGTAAAGTTTAGTAAATATCGGATGCAAAATGAGGGTGCTAGAGAGTTGACATCAAAAAGTTAACACAATTTTCAATAATTCAAAGGCCATAACTTCGGTGTTACTGGTTCAATCTAGCTGGTTTTAGAACTTGACCGAGCTTTCATTAACATCAACAATCTGACAAGGTTTAATAAAGGTAGGATGCAAAATGGAGGCGTTAGATTGTTGAAAAGACAAAATATAGCAATTTTCGTTAATTTAAGAGCAATAACTCCGGTGTTACTAGTCCGATCAGGCTGGTTTTCGAACTCGTCCAAGTTTTCATTTATATCAACAAGCTGGTAGAGTTTGGTAACTATCGTGTGAAAAACTAGAGTGTTGACAAGACAAAATATAGCACATTTTGTAATTCAAGGGCAATAACTCTGTTACTGGTCTGATTTGGTTGGTTTTCGAACACGCCCGAAGACAAAATATTACAATGTTCGTTAATCAAGGGCAATAACTCCGGTGTTACTGGTCCGATCTGGCTGGTTTTCGAACTCGTCCGAGCTTTAATTGATATTAATAACCTGGTAAAGTTTGGTAAAGATCGGATGAAAGGGTGAAGGTGCTAGAGTGTTGACATCAACAAGTTAACGGACGACGGACCCTGGCATAAGCCCTACTGGCCAAATGCAAAACTGAGTATCCCTAATGGTATCAATGATAAAGTCAAAGGTTTCCAAAGTTAAGGGACCTTTCTTGTTAACGAGCATTCTAGAAGAGGTTACTTACCAATATTTCCATTTACCTTCAGTTTCCGTTATTAAGTAATGTATAAATAAGATAAAAAATTGCATCAAGATATTCTAAAATTAAGTTCAGTTTCTGAAACGCTATCCTCGTAGTTAAAATAAAGTAGCTAGGAACGTTTAGGGACTAGGGTTACCATGGAACATTAAAGACGATATCATAGTCCTACCGTTCGAGATTCTTGTAATCTGCAACCACCATATACTCAATATAAATGGTCTGCGTGTCTCTTCGTCGCCTGGTTGAACGGGATGCTGCAACACAATATTAATGCTTTCAGTTTCACATTTAGACAGTATAGTGTTAAGTGTCGATTTCCTGTTTATGTAACTATGGACCCATAATGTAAGAATGTGATCAATCAGTAAGGAAAACGCTCCTTCTAGTGCAACAAGAATGTAACGCGTTCTTCCATTGGTTAACATTACGTTCCAAATAACGTTACAACAACATATATCATTGGATAACGCCAAATAAATAACGGCGCCCAAGTATATGACAGAAAAAACACATTGTTTATGTATGATTTTAACTTTCAGTTTTAGCAATTAGATTGATTTGCATAAGTACTGAGGTAATCATGCAACGATGTTCTTTCTTGAACGGGATATTGATAGTTTACGGTCTTAAATTACGTTTTACGGCTTCGCTACTACAAAACCTTTTACATACCGCCCAAGACTGAATATCTAAGCATGTACTATCTCTAATTAATTATTCGAAGGAACTCAATTAAATGTGTATCATGCGAAAGAACAAAGTAAATAATCAGAGAGATCCAATAAAATAAAACAATTAATTCAGATACATGTAACTGAAAATAGTTTTACTAGCCACGTTAATTTGAAGTTTGGTACCCTCAACCTTTGAGAAATGAAACAAAAATGCAACCAATTATTTCAACATGTGAAAGACAAATCAATGTGGAGAGAGAGAGAGAGAGAGCCATGATTTATATACATAACCGTGGTTTATAAACAGTATTACAATACGATTTCTTTAAACAGATTGATAACTATGTAATACTGATTTCGTTTCGAGCAAATGAAATGATACAATACTTAAATTAATATAATTTGAAAATTGTTATCTTAAGTTTGGTAACCTCAGAATTTCGGACAATTTTAGGTGGTAATACGTTCATTCAGACCTTCGTCCATTGCCTACCAGATAAAAGGTACTCACGTGGTAGCAAAATGTCACTGTCGTACTCTTCTGTTGTTGTGGTACCAAGTAATCTATCATCAGGTTTTAGCATCTGTAATAAATGAAACGAAATATTGCATGAATACATTTTACCTTGGATGCAGTATTTTCGACCAGGTTATTAGGTCAACTTGAATTTGTTATTTATTTCTGATTATTATTTAACATAGCTTTCATTTGTATGATTTAGCTCTATGATATAGCAGAATAAAAAGGAAAGAGGGTGTATTTCATAAATTTATTTGGGTTTCCCTCAAATTGTAGGGTCATGACCTTCGGACATTTAGAAGTGGCACTAAAAATAGGTCAACCCCTAACACGAAGTTCCTGTTTACATGTATCTAAGCTGCATCTGTGTAGCAGGGTAAGCAACAGTAAGCCTGGGTTTTTTGTTGACAAAAAAACAACAGTAAGTCTATGGAAAATGCAATAGTGGTCTATGACCATCAATAAACAGAACAGCAAGTTGCTCAACGGAAAATGTACTGTCGACTACGCTTATATGAGTTGAACAAAATAAATACTAAAATAAGTAACTATTAAAATCCGAGAAAAATATCTGTGAAAAATGCACACTATTATTACAGACATTGCTTCCGTTCAGTTCAGTCTTCGGTGATAATCTCGCATTTTTCTTACACTTGAACGTGTACTTTGTATCTACCAATACAGCAACATTCGCAACATCTCGATTAATTCCTCAAAGTCCTTAAAGTTTCGCTATGCCATTTTAGCCGATTGTTCTAAATGTATACTAGTATATAGTTTATTTACATGGAAGTGCTGACATAACCTTCATGTATGGTGTGGCTAACGGCCGTATAGTTTATATAGCAACAGTGCTCTAGTTTCCCTCCCGTTGACTTCCGCCTAACACAATGTTTTTAAACATAGTTTAAAACATATGTTTTTAAACATAGTGTAAAAACATAGTGAGTCGTCGAAATACACACGAGGTGTGATTCCAAACAACTTTGTGCCAGCAACTTTTGAAAACATCATGGCTCAAATCATCAATAATGATATATTTTAGCCATTTTGTGGTACAGACACATTCATTAAACAACGTTGTACTCACATGTAATGGAATAACCGGTGCTATATTTCCAGTTACGTTTCCTGAATACTTCGGATACGGCGGGCTGTCTGCAGGTCTGTTTAAGCCGGAACCTTCCACTGTGAAAAATGAAATTGTAACAATTTACCTCGTGTACCCAGTTTAGTTTTATTGTATTTTAAGACTTACATGGGAATAATTTGTCGAATTTAAGAATTTTTTAAATAACATCTTTGCGAGGACATTATCAAAAGCGGGAAATGTCAGTGTGTGTGTGCGTGCGTGCGTGCATGTGTGCGTGTGCATGAGTCTGTCTGTTTGTCAGATTGTATTTCAGTTTGTCCCTTCGTCATGCCTTGACCTTTCAAGTTGTTTTTCTGTCGGTCGGTCCGTCCGTCCGTCAGTCCGCCAATCAATTTATTCTAACCTGGTGCTATCAGTTCATCGCCATTGAAGTTCCCGTATGGAACTGCTTGTCGTTTAACTCTGTGTACCATTGCTGTGTGAGGATCATTCTCAGCCATGTAATCTTCGCTGCCGTCAAATTCTGCGTCTCTCTTCTTCCGGTAGAAGGAATTTATGGGTTCTATTTGATAATGGTTCCCGTTGTATGTGAAGGCTCCCATCTGTAAATTAAACTTCATGATGCATATATACACAAACAAATGACGTTATCTGTAGTTGTAGCATGGCCACTGAAAATTCTCATTGTAATAGCACACGTGTAAATCGTTTAATTGAAAATAATACCTGTCAGAATAAATGGTGTACTAAAGCTACCAGTTATTGGAAGTTAGAGTATGGCAGGGAGCTGAAATGGACATACTACAAAACAGAGTATGGTTTCATCTCGTTGGTTAATTTAAACACCTCGATGGGTAACGCCCATCTCGATGTTTAAATTAACCAACTCAGTGAGACCATACTCTATCTATGACTTAACATGCAGTACAATGTTTAGTATGGTGGCATGTGGCTGCCATGCACTTAATTTAAGTTGACATAAATTATCGTGACTTTATGGTCATTTTATTGTGACTTTTCGTGATAATTTGTCTTTTAAGGCGACATAATTTCACGAATATAAAAATAAAAAGCATGATAAAATATCTCAACAATTAATAAAAAGTCGCGATAATGCTATAACGTGCCATTCAAATAACGACTTAAGTTAACTAAAAATAGAATTTTGGTTATTCGGATAGTTTCTGTCATTAACGTGAGGACCACGGAAGCCCACAGGACAACGCATATAACTTTGTCATTTATAGACGGATTTTATTCATTTTTTAGATATAAATAAAGCTAAAAAAAGTACGATTTCACATGTATATATAAAGCGACGTATAACATTGTCAATTTTTATACGATTTAAATTATCTTTACAGTGTTAGAAAGTAGTTATCTTTAGCTAAATGAATCTATAAAGTTATTAAAGATCAAAGCTGTATCAAATAATTAATATAATAATAATTAAATAATGTGTTTTTAGCGATTAGAATATGGCAATTTTGTGATTCTGATGGTTTTGTGTGTTGCATTTATTCAATCGCTTATTTCGCATCCAAATTTTAAACATCTGTATTGTTTTAGAAAGTACATGCATATTCTGAGCTTTCCAGTGATATATAGTATTGTAATATCTATAAAATACTAAAGAAGTTATTTTGGGGACCAGGTAGTACCATAATTTTTTTTACCATAAATATAGCAGGGGGCCAACAAGTAAACTCGACAGTCAAAGGCCTTCCGCAAAATTCTATTTTTAGATATCTCAAGTCGTTATTTGAATGGCACGTTGAAGCATTATCGCGACTTTTTATTAATTACTGAGATATTTTATCGTGCTTTTAATTTTTATATTCGTGAAATTATGTCGACTTAAAAGAGAAATTATCACGAAAAGTCGCAAAAAAATTACCATAAAGTCACGATAATTTATGTCAACATAAATTAAGTGCATGGCAGCCACATGCCACCATAGTATTGCTTTTTCTTGCATACCGTATTATAAGAATCTTTCATGGGTATCCGGTGAAGATAGGGAATTCCAACCCGAGGAATACGTGTTTTTATCGGAACCGAGGCTCTGCAAGAAAAGGCTATCCACATTTTACATGGGGGATGGAAAGTCCTTTCTTGCATACCGGACAAGGATATCCGTCATTTTACCGGGGCTAGATATTTCCATTTCACCCTAGGGTCGAGATAAAATTCACGCGCGCCAACATCCGGTATGCAGGAAAACATGCAAAACGTTAGTAGCTGGCGGCGTCAAAGCACAACATGTCTCTGATATGCAAGAAAAATAATCTATCATGGGTATTCGGTTCAGATAGGGAATTGCAACCCTCGGTATAAGTGTTTTAATCGGAACCTCGGCAGAGCCTCAGTTCCGATAAAAACACTTATACCTCGGGTTGGAATTCTCTATCTTCACCGGATACCCATGGAAAATTCTTACAATCTCCGTTGCTAGAAATGATTGTACATGTGAGTATACTTTCTGATTCTAATACAAATGCATTGGAAAGAAGCGAGCTAAATATAACAGTGATGTGTGTGGAGAAGGACACTCAATATCATTCCTGAATAATTGAATATAATTAAATAAAGGTTTGGGTTTTCTTAGAATCAACTGTTAGTAACATATAAAAAAAAAGTTTGCTTTGAAATGGTTGAAAATATGCAAGTTATGTAGAACAACTAAAAGACCAGTTGCAACGTTACTAACTAAACAAATAAATACACTTACTAGTTCAAATTGTTCAAGCGACTGGCCTGGACTTTTCACGAGCACAGATGCCCCCAGTTGACCATCCTGATATACCGCGAAATTATTCTGTTAAAACATGAAACAAATCGTGTTTAGTAAACATGCAACATATTTGATATACATAATCGACATTTGATATACATACACGATATTTGATATACATAATCGACATTTGATAAACATAATCGATATTTGATATACATAATCGACATTTGATATACATACACGATATTTGATATACATACTCGATATATGATTTACCGGATATTTGATATACATAATCAATATTTGATATACATAATCGATATTTGATATATATACACGATATTTGATATACATACTCGATATTTGATATACATAATCGATATTTGATATACATAATCGACATTTGATATACATGCACGATATTTGATATACATACTCGATATATGATATACCGGATATTTGATATACATAATCAATATTTGATATACATAATCGATATTTGATATATATACTCGATATTTGATATACACAGTCATTGAAATACATTATCGACATTTGATAAACATAATCGATATTTGATATACATACACGATATTTTATATACATACTCGATATTTGATATACATAATCGATATTTGATATATATAATCGATATTTGACATACACAGTCATTGAAATACATTATCGACATTTGATAAACATAATCGATATTTGATATACATACACGATATTTGATATACACAATCGATATTTGATATACATACACGATATTTTATAAACATACTCGATATTTGATATGCATACACGATATTTTATATACATACCCGATATTTTATATACATACTCGATATTTTATATACATACTCGATATTTTATATACATACTCGATATTTTATATACATACACGATATTTTATAAACATACCCGATATTTTATATACATACTCGATATTTGATATACATACTCGATTTTATATACATACTCGATATTTGATATACATACTCGATATTTTATATACATACTCGATATTTTATATACATACTCGATATTTGATATGCATACTCGATATTTGATATACTCGATATTTGATATGCATAATCAATAGTCGATATACATAATCGATATTTGATATATATAATCGATATTTGATATACATAATTGATACTTTATACAATCGATATTTTGATATATAATTATATAATCGATATTTGATTATTTGATATAATTCAGAACAATGATTGATATAATAATATATGTGATATATATATAATCAGTGTTTTTTTTAATTTGTTGAATACCCACATGTTCAGTTTGTCTCGTTCTTTATAAAAAATATACCTTAAAAGCAAACTAAATAGAACATTTCTTATATATCGTGACAAGAAAATACCACAAGAGTGTCCTGTTCAACAGATTGTTTAACAGACGGGTTCAAAATAATATAACTTAAAAGTTCATTCTAACCTATATAATATGCTATATTCTATTAACTATGCATGCGTAATTAAACATTGGGCGTTTTGCTCACGAACCTCTATTAATATTAGTGTTTCTCAAGGTTTACCACCACTAATTACATGTAAACCTCCGAGGTGTAGTCAAATGTAGTTCCTATAATAAAAAGTAATCCCTCCTTTTTTGATGGAAATGGGCATTATAAGTAGGGGAAAACTGCCCATTTCTGTTCGATTGTGTGGTTGTATGTATAAGAAGCGTATTAATAGGTTTTACTGGATCACTGATGCACATTTTCGAAATTTCGACTCTATGCTTACACTTTGTGTGCAACCATCACTGGAAACAGCTGTACTCTTGACCTTTTTAGTTAACAAACAAGAACTTTCTTACATGGTGATTTTTCAAGTGGAAAATTAGTTTTCTCTATGAAAATTACACTGCTGCATTATCCATATTTGAGTTGAAGTTGCAGCAAATCATCAATATGTGGCACTTTAACATTGGTGTCTATGAGGAAAATAATTAGTGGTTTCATACCTCAACATTATCAACCAAGTATTGAAGAGTTTTCTACCAGCGGTATTCGTGATTTATAGTGATGTATAGTGTGAACTATATCGATAAACCTGTGGATAAACCTGTGGTAAAGTCAACGGCTACCTTTCGGTTTCTTGATGGTAAATAAATCTACACAGCCTTTTGTCGATTCTTACGGATGGCGGGAGTTATACAGTACTGGTTCTACCCAGTGAAAATGGGGTGGTTTGCCTCTACCACAAAAACAACGATCGGCATATATTGGCCTAAAATGTGCTAAAAGCACCATACGCAAACAAACACAACAAACAAACAAACCAAAAACAAACAAACAAACATCATTTATTAGAATGTTAAGGAAATAAGTTCGAGCGAGCGAGAGCGATAGCGATCCAAACAGACTGATAGTTTTCTCATTCTCACATATGTCCCCAGTCGTTAACTACTTAATGAAATATCTTTTTAGATATTGCACATTTAGTTTAGTTTTAACATTTGAAAATCTCTCAATGCTCATTGGATGTCAGATTTGGTTGTACTATAAATCATAAGATAAGAAAATACCCACGGGATTCTCTGGTGGCAAATGGGCAGAGGGGCTATAATACATAGAACGAGGACGTCCTGTTCAACGTCTGTTTAACAGACAAGTTCATAATAACACAAGTATAAATGATTCGTTCTACCTCATATAATATGCGATGTTCTACTTAAATATGCATGCGTGATTCAACATTGGGCGTTCACGAACTTCCATATGTAAATTGTAGAAACCGATGTTTTGTCACGTTTTTATATTGATGTCCAAAGTATACTTTTTTTGTTTGTTTGTTTAATAAACTGTTTATTCATATAACTATTACAAAGTATCATAGACATTTACAGATAGTTCATATATACACATATTACATAAACTACATACAACATTTAATGACTATAATTTACTAAAGATTGTTATATACTGAAAGGAAAAAGAAACGCATAATCAAAAAATTGCCTATACTACACTATTAGATACACCTAATTCTACGTAATATTCAAAATATATTTCTACGTGTTTTTCACAAAAAGGGGCTACAACTAATTACAGAGAGGATAACTCTGTCATGTAGTAGACCTTTTAATCAAAGTATACTTTGTTACACGAAATTCATAAATGTTGAAGTTTCGCTTGAAAAAGTTAAGCTATTTCAGTTTTGTGTTTAATGTTAAGAGATTGCAACTTTAAAGCCTATGTTTGCTCACCTGCTTGAGCCAAATGAGCTTTCTGTCGATAATCAACCTTTAAAGGAGCAACCATTGGTTGCTGTTCGTGTTCGGTGCTGTTTAAACGTTCTTTCCGAAAGAACAGGCCTAATGTCTCCTTCTACCATTCGATTAGAAGTAGCATATTAAACACACACTATATACCATTATGCGTTTCTTTTTTCCTTTCAGTATACAATAGAACAAGCTAAAGGGAAATGTTTTAATAATGAGAACTAAAAAAGAACATGAAAAACCAGGATTTAAAAAAAGAGAGAAGTAAATAAACATAATTTCTGTTTCCGCAAACTGTTTTGCTGAAAAAGAACCTCCATTTCTGTTTGTGCTGATTCAATTGTTCAGGCTTTAGAGCTATTATCACTAAACTTCTTATACACATCATAGGCAGCGATACTACCAGCTGCAATTTTCAACATTTGAGAAAAAAATCGTTACTGATAATTGTGTTAATGGTTCGGAACAAAATGTTTTCTTACAGCTTTAATGCGCACCAAAAATATAATTAAAGCTTTGGATAGAATATAGAAATCCTTCACTCGATGGTACACGCCTATCACGCCTATCATCTCGTGAAAGATTTCCCTATAATCGATCCCAGCAGTTAAATAATCTCTATGTAATTTATTGTAATTTATTGTAAATTATGTGGACTTTGGCTTCGTTTATTTGTGGACTTTAGCGGAAATGTGTGTGGACTATAGCGGAGTTGTGGATTTTAGCGGACATTTATGTGG
The DNA here is from genome assembly GCA_037043455.1 of Cyrtodaria siliqua. Taxonomy (NCBI): domain Eukaryota; kingdom Metazoa; phylum Mollusca; class Bivalvia; order Adapedonta; family Hiatellidae; genus Cyrtodaria; species Cyrtodaria siliqua. Next base: position 52,213 of record JAWPHD010006351.1, read on the forward strand.
ACTTAAGCGGAAATGTGTGTGGACTATAGGGAGTTGTGGATTTTAGCGGACATTTATGTGGACTTAAGCGGAGTTGTGGTCTTTAGCGGTGCCACAGATGTGTCCTGAAGTTTGTTTCAATTTTATATTCTAGTATCAGGTACACATCAGACTATCCGTTCCCCGCGGTTAATATTGGTCCGTTGTTACATGTTATATCTATTATCATGTATAATCAGACAATCAGTTACCCGGGTTTAACTGGCTGTTTTTACATCAGACAAACCGTTACATGAACATAAGATGAAATAGATAGCTCGATAATTACAGACGTTTGTTTCAAGATATACGTGATTAGATGATTATCTGTCTATGGAATTAGTGTATTTTGTTCAGGTTGGTTACCGTATCATTTTATTCAATTTCAAATATGAAAGCTTTTATAATCTAACCAATCTCTTCCTGTCTTTTTAACCATGTGACAATCCCATATTTTCACTATGGTACTTAAAAACGTTGCTTAAATACAACACATTTAACTTAGTTTCATATTGTACTCAATCTGGTATCTGGAGTCCCGGAAAAGATGTTGAGTCAGAACAAAAGTAATATATTTTTTTAACATTTATTATCTGTGTAAAATGTCATTTGAAAGACACATATTATGTATCAAAATATTACTTTTTAAATTCAATTTCAACTGAAGTAAAATCGTAAGATAAATCGTAAACGACTCATTGATTTTTACTGCTGAGCTATCTTCCCATAGTACAAATACGGAACAGGGTTATGGATTATTTGGACTCTACACCTAATCCCAGAGTACAAATACGGAATATGGATTTTTTGGACTCCACATCTACTGAAAATAGATTTATGGGACTCCAGATACTATATGGAGTGCAATATGAAACAAATATAGATATTTTGTATTAAAGCCACTGGTTTGAGCATAGCAGTGGAAATGTGGGATTGTCACATGGTTAAAAAGACAGAAAGAGATTTTTGAGTTTTATACAGGTGTGAAATTATAACATATTCTCATGACAAATGGCCAATGTGATGCCAAAAGATCTACAGAAAAGTGGGGGTCATATAAGTATCTCTTAAAAGAAAGAACGTGTCTCACGAATGAATGCAACATTTAAAAACATAAACATCGAGATGACAACATATTGCATTATGCACTCATTTGCAAAAACAACAACACACACACAAAACCACACAATTTTAACAAGACAATGCCTGTAAAATGTTACAAATGTATCAACAATGTGATATCATCAAACATGTCAGACTAATTTACTTTGTTTTTTTTGTGTTTTTTTGCTGTGTTTTTCTCTTGCAGAAAAAAAGTAAGTTAAGTATTCACTAGATGCCGTTATGCGACTACCCCAGGCCAACACAGGGTGTGTTTCATCGCGAGAGTGAGTTTTGTAAGCGCTTAAACCATCATAGTTTGATTAAAGCCTCTCAGGACGTCCCGATTTGTTGTTGCACTTACCTGAATTGCAGTGTTTTTCAAACGTATCCCCTCGCTATCAATTGTATACACGGGGGTAGTTTTGTGTGGATACACGCTACGCTCCAAGTCTAAGGTGATATCTCCAGCATTCATTGTAAATTGGAACGCCATGTTGGCTGGAAATTCGGCAATGGTTGATCTTTTCTTTCTCATAATATCGCCAGATATTTTTCTAACGTTGACGTGTTCTAAAATATATTTATGGATATACTTAAAAAAACAAAGTTATGTTATTGATAACTCAACTTAATACTTGACTTGTGAAGCAGATGCTTGAAAAGGACATATATTAAAGGGACACATGGCAATCTTGATTTTTTAAAAACTAGCAGCGTCCCGTTAGTTTTTCTACATAAATTGCATTTGTTCAATCATTAATGTTAATTATAAGAATTGTATTAAGCCATTTGTTTTTGCATATTATCATTTTTTTTATATTATTGCACCAGTAATATATTAAATCTTATAGTATAATAAGACGAAATATTGAATACTTAACATTTGATTTATTTAAATGTAACCAGGGTAAAAGTAAAAATGATACTGGATATATAAATTGAGACACCCATTTCAAATACTGCAAGATTGCCGTGTGTCCCTTTAACTTAGGTTGTCAATGAATTATTATTAATACAAATCGTCGGAATGGAAAACACATCGTCTTGGCGTAATTATATTGTTAAAGTGATACATGGCACTCTTGAATTGTTTATCAGTCATTGAAATTAGCGTCTCGGTTTATTATCCAATTGACATTAAACCTGTTTGTATATAAGTAAATACGCTTTTAAGTTTTCATGTTTTCGTCTTATTCTACCATAGGTTTAAATAATCTATAACTGGTGCAATATACTCAACAAAGTAATATTAATGATTATGGAAATGCATCTTTTGATAATGTAAAAGAAACTTTGCGATTTCTGTGCAGTGCAAACAGAAACAGAAACAGTAAATCATTTATTTTGGGAATGTATGCATATACAATCTTTCTGGTCAGATTTGCATAGGTTCTTAATTACACATGACATACATATTAACTTGAGTTTGCAAAATATAACCTTTGGTATAGTTAATACGCAAACACATGTAAATGTATTGAATTTCATAATTATAAATGCAAAATACTTCATTTACATAAACAAATGTAGGAAAACCATTCCAAGTTGTTTAGGTTACAAAACATATTTATTTAAAAGTATAGAAATAGAAAAAGAAATTGCTCTTAAAAATGACAAAATAGACAAACATAACAGCAAATGGAGATCCTTTCTCCTAAATTAATTTTCATATCTTGTTATTGAAAGGGAAAACGCACGTCCATAGTTACTCTTTAAAAATAATTAATGTTAAACATCACCTTGGCTGGTATTCGTTGTTTTTTTTGTTGTTTTTTTGTTTTGTTTTGTTTTTTAATATTATAAATTTATTCATTTTTTCATTCTTTTTTCTGATTACACTTAGTAAGTCTTCTTTTTTTTCTAGACTACATTTCTCTCCATAGGTTTTTTTCCTTTTAGGTATTATATAGTATTCAATGTGTTGACATTGTAATTCCCAAGTAAGCAAATTGATTGTTCTTGAAAACTTTTTAAATTTAATATATTTAGTCATTGAATTCTGTATAATATTTCAGGAAAATACTTTTCCTTTTTTTTTTATTTAAGAACCAACAACTTTATTCCAACAAATTGTATTAATGGAACATTGTATAGATATTTTTGTTACATATATATGTGGAAGATTTCAGCTCCTTTTTCTTCTTTCAACAAAACGAGAAATAGAGCCATTATTAGTAGTCAATTTTAAATAAAATAACTTACAAGCATAGGCACATTCAAATGAGTAAATAATGAAAATACATAATGCGATGGGTATTGTGTATTTTTTTGTTGTTGTTGTTGTTTTGGTATTGTTTGTTGTTGTTGCTGAATTTCTCTCTTTTAGTATGAATGGTAAAAATATAATCCATTTAAAAAACAAACATGATCGGGCAGAAATCTTCCACAAAAACCAAAAACATTGTATTATCTTTAAATCTACACTTTATTATATATGTTTTAAATCAAAATGTATATATAAACCATGTATGAAAATAATGTTGAAAATAAAGATATTATATTATAAAATAAAAAAAAGAAACTAAGGTGAGCCGTGAGTTTTTAAAAAAAAGATTGCCGCGAGTTCCTTTAAATATCAGTATTATTTCATATGTGGTTCATATAACTAGTAGTTGTAAAAGTGGAATAATGTACATTGAAACATTAACCCGCAGTTTAGTCGTTAACATGTATGTTGAGTTTCGGATGGATCTATTTAAAAAAACAACACCACAGATGAAACCAGGCCTGGAATTCACCAACCATTCTTGAGAATATTCTTAGACTTAAGCCCAAGTATGCAAATTTCAATCACACATATTTCTATAAGTTTAAAGGATAAACGTTCACAAGAAGCTGCTTTGTATAAATAAGATCAATTCTAATGAATATCAACTTCATACGATAGTTTATCTGTGAGGTCATGGGAATATTTGTGAATGGAATTTTAGTACTTGAGCTCTAGTCTAAGAATAGTCTTACGAACGGTTGGTGAATTCCAAGCTAGGAATTCAATTAATAAACAAACAAATATGATATGCAATCAATCAATGAACGAATTCAATATCTACTCGCTCAAAAAAGTTGAAATACATTTTTCATTAATAAATTAACTATTTACGTATTACGAAAAGAGGCAATGCACCAATAAATAATAATTCTACTGATGGAATAACACAAAGATTTCAAATTCTTCAGGTTTACGAGGTACCATTTCTAATTGTATAGAACAATAAATATGTTGTTTTGTTTTTAATTTACATATAAACTGATAAAATCACTTCTAACCTGTAGACATGGTGGCATCGTCGTCATCGCTGCTTGTCGGTCGTGCATACAGCATTCCCATTAGAAACGGAAGCAAAAGAAAACTTTTCATTCTAGATTATTAGATGATCAGATAAATTATTTCAATTTTATATCCGAGATTTATGTTGTGAGCATGTATCACGTATTCGCCAGCGTTGTATTCTCCTCTACTCGTATTGAATTAAATGAAAACTGCACGTTTGGCATTTAGTTAAGACCTAGCTTGCAATCAAGATTTGTAAGCAAAATCCACCCATGCCAAACATTGCGTCCATTCGACTCCTTTTAAGTCTACCACAGGTAACACACCAAATGCCAGATGTCCGATTTATAGCCGATTAAGGCGTATACAGCCAGTGTTCCGTTTTAATGTTATGACTTCCGGCAAAATAAACGAATAAACGATCACGGGTCAACAACTGTAGTTACCCGCCGGAGATATTGATTACTGAAATGATTAGAGATAGCAGTCTAACATGTTTAGCCATTTTGGAAAAAGATACGTATACTATATATTCATTTTAATATTTTCGTAAATTAATGGAATTAATGGAATTTCTTTTCTGATAAAAAAGTAACACATAATGTAATGTATGTATGCTTATTTTCGAGCTATCTTACCAGTTGTCCTGCCAGTAAAGTGTTATGCACGTGCAGTCTATCACAGTTGTAAAGTTCGTGCAGTCTATCGCAGTTGTACAGCTCGTGCAGTCTAGCACAGTTTTACAACTCGTAAAGCCTATCACAGTTGTATGGCTCGTGCAGTATATCACATACAGCTCGTGCACTCTATCACAGTTGTACGGCTCGTGCAGTCTATCACAGTTGTAACTCGTAAATTATATCACAGTTGTATGGCTCGTGCAGTCTATCACAGTTAACAGCTCGTGTACTTTATCACAGTTGTACGGCACGTGCTGTCTATCACAGTTGTTCAGCTCGTGCAGTGTGGCCTATCAAGGGATTTGTATACACACAGAAACATGTGTCTATCCATGTATGTGAACGTTTTGAAAATTAGGCCAAGGTTTCTATTGGCCTTGGACACTTTACCACTTATAATTATGATTGGAGAGTTTCGAGTGGAACGATGTTACTCCTAGGTCTTTCCACAGACCTCCCCCCACCCCGCTCCACCCCGCCCCCCCCCCCCCTTTAACGGAAAGAGAAAATAGGGATAGAGAGAAGAAGAAATAGTGGTGTAGCATATGTATATATAAATACCCATACAGGAGAGAGAGAAGAGTGATACAGATAAAAAGAAATAGTGTTGTAGTATATGTATACATAAATACTATTTATATATAAATATACTACAACACTATTTCTTCTTTGTAGTATATGTAATATAAATACTATTTACATATACTACATTACTATTTCTTCTTACAGTAGAGAAGAAGAAATAGTGGTGTAGCATATGTATATATAAATACTTTTTGCATATACTACAACACTATTTCTTCTTACAGGAGAGAAGAAGAAATAGTGCTGTAGTATATGTTTATATAAATACTACAAAACTATTTCTTTTTCTCTCTATCTCTCTCCTGTAGGTCTCGTGGGTGGTGGTGGGTGGGGGGGGGGGGTTGGGGTTGGGAGGGACTCGGGGGAGGGGGCGGGGTTAGGGGGCGTGTGTCTTTTTGATACCGTGATAATTTCTTCGATTTTGTTCTCTTTATCTTTAATATAAACTATATTAGATTCATCATCATTATTACAAATATGTAGGAGTTTATATTTATTGGCATTGAAAGTCATTTGGCATTTTTTGGCCCATTCACATGCGATGAAAATGCTATCATGTAGGTCCAGCGCACGCTGTAGGCTATTTATAGACGTTCACAGTTTTGTGTCTTCAGCAAATAGCAGTACAATACATGGTATCTGGGAGGTCATTGATATATATAAGGAACAAAACAGGCAAAGACAAAGAACACTGCCCTGAGGAACACCGTTTGTGACATCCATGAGATTTGAGACCTGCCCATTTACCATTACCGTTTGTTTTTGTCAGAAAGTCTTCAATCCCTCGTATAATTTACCTGTTATACCCATGGATTTTACCTTACTCAGTAAACTTGTATGAGGGACTTTGTCGTTTAAAGTCAAGATAAATGACATAATTTGTTTTCGCCTCTATCCATAGAACTCTTAACCTTTAAGTTCGTATTCTATTTGGGGCAAGTAGAAGCTCAAAATCCTCATACGTGTTGCCTATACATGTTATGGGGTATACGATTATAAGAATCCATCATGATTAATGAGTATCCATGTGTCATGTGAGATAGTGAACATTCTATACATACACCGACTACGTCACAACTGACGATAGGCCTCTATACTATGACGCATTACCGAGCAAAATATGGCTTTTGTCTACATACGCATACGCATAACCGCCAACGGATTACTTTATATTTCAATAAATTGTTTATAAATCATTTTGTAACAAATTATTTGTTTGTAGAAACACGGGAGTTCATAGTTTAATAAGTAAAACCTAATGCTTTTATTTACCATCGTTTTACCGTCTAAACATAACGCTTTCTCTTTCATGACTTTTGAAGTACTTTCATTTTCGATTTATAAATAGGCATTATGCTAATTAGCCACGAGCTACTCACGAGGTAGCGACAAACTATTTAATAAATTATATCGGTCAACTTGTGATAGATATTGGTCTAATTATGGATCTGACACGGGTACATATATAGAAACCTGTCAACATTAGAAGATAGCGGCCAGTCCTCCCCAAAATATAACTCGCAGCAGACATTATTATTGTTTACACCCCCATTGATTACCGGCATGCCTTGCGCAGAATCACACAGGTCAATCGCGCAATCGGACTCAACGAGATAGGAAATTCTCACCCGAGGGTCAGAATTGTAACCAGTTACGAGGCTCAGCCATATTCCTGGTCGCAATTCTGATCCCGCGGGTGAGATTTACCTATCTCTCATGGATAAATAATGGATTCTTTTTCTTGCATATTATTGACATTTTGTGCGTTGACGTCGCCAATAACTAACGTTTTAATGTTTGTTTAACACAGTGACGTCATGCATCTGTTCACGTTTTGTTGCGCGTGAATTTTACCTCGACCCTAGGATGAGATGGAAATTTCTCCCATTTCTAGTCAGGTGTTTTCCTCATATGAGATATAGAGAAAATCACTTTAGTGCCTGATCCTATCCAGTTTATCAGGTGAGGCTGAGGAGGAAAAAATGAAGGCTGTGCCGAGGGCTTCATTTTTTTCGTGCCGAACCTGATAACCTGGATAGGATCAGGCATTAACATGATATTCTATTTATCATGTTGATCATTTAATTTACCTTTTTTCCTTTTAATTTGTTTTCCGTTCAAAAATACCCAAACGTCATCAAATATACCCTGACGTCTTCAGGTTGCGTACAGCTAAATATAGCCTCGCTGAAGCCCCGCCTTTTGTTGTGTACGATTCAGTACAGAAGTGAAAGTTCACAGAGTTCACAGAGGTCAGCAGATATAACTTTGAAATATTCAATATGCATTTTCAGGAAGGATAAACTATAGGTAAAATAATCCCCATCAGCTAGGATCATTAAATTAAATAAAAAAATATTTGTTAATGTTTTTGAAAATTTAACATCCATTGAAATTGCATGTCAATATTCAGTGCGGATTCAATAGTGTTTGTAAACACAGACATGTGCAGAGAGTTTGAGCAGAAAAATTTGTCTTTTTCACACTTTCAAAGGCTTTGTGATGGAAATATCTATGAAATAAGGTAATTTAAAGAAAATCTGGTGTATAATTCTTGAGATATTAGCTGACAGGTGCAACAGGAGGTCTATGGGAAAGTATTTAGTTTTCTGCAACCTATAGGCTAGATTCTGCATATGGTAAAAGTGAAAGTAGACATACTTTTTTTCTAACACAATAATTTGAAAGTGTGAGAAATGTTAAATTATGGTGTATTTTGACTTATCTTATAACTCTTTTCATGTTTTTTTAAATATTTCCAAGTTTTATGATGCAAAATAGTTATTTTAAATTATTTTACTAAAGGTTGTGGACACAAAATTAGCCATACCTGACACCTGGTATACAAAATTGGCCTGTAATGCACATGTTTGACACAGTTAAAGATATATCTAGTAAGTTTCATTCATTTCTGAGGGCTTTGCATACGTTGTTTGGCAAAAATGTCAGTAAGCGACAATCTACATCTTTCCGAAAAGATGTCGAAAAGCCGCTTATGTCTGTTTTGAAAAAGATTTTGAGGTAAACGCTGACTTTGAGTTCATCGCTTCTATACGGTTAGTGTCGATATGCAAATATTTTATGCGGTTTAATACATTTTACAAATTAAATTATTTAGTTAGCCAAAAATATGACCTTTTCTATTCTTTTTAAAAGTTTTTATTTACCCCACCCCCTTCATTTTAATGAATTTTCATGGATCTGTACTTTAAACAGTGCTTATTGGTTGCATGGTTGCATGAAAATGACCTGTAAATATGCTACAAACAATATCTAATAAAACAAATACAATAAATAGTACAGTAACAGTCAATCTTGTGTAATGAGCATATTGTAAAACATGGCATGGCCCTAAAAATGGAGTTGGGGAGGATAGTCTCAGAATTATTTTTTGTCATTTTTAAACTGAAAAGTTGCATTTTCTTGATGGTTTCACATATAGAAACTGCTGATTAATGTTAATTAATTCATTTGAAGGCAGATTTTGAATATATACAAAAACTGTGGCATTTTTATGGTAAAATCTGCTATTTTGACCCCTGAAAATCACAAATATCAATTTTTGAGTAGATATTATTTTCAAGATAGCTTCAACTGGTTAAACATCACATGTTGTTGATGAAATCAATTTTAAATCACTTTATTTGAAGCAAAAGATTGGAACGGTTGTCGATATATGGCATTTTGAAGATTCTGGAATTACGCGTAAAAACTGAAGGAATTTTGCCTTAGCCGAAGCTATTTTAAGCCCTCATATTTTGTCGAAAAGGATTTTTTTCTAAAAAAGAATGGTTTAATTGTTCTCAGATTAAATGTATCAAAACATTTAGCCAGAGAAAATACCTTCTGTCAGGTCTGAATGTCTCTCAACTGTTAGATTCTGCATATGGTAAAAGTGAAAGTAGACATACTTTTTTTCTAACACAATGATTTGAAAGTGTGAGAAATGTTAAATTATGGTGTATTTTGACTTATCTTATAACTCTTTTCATGTTTTTTTAAATATTTCCAAGTTTTATGATGCAAAATAGTTATTTTAAATTATTTTATTAAAGGTTGTGGACACAAAATTAGCCATACCTGACACCTGGTATACAAAATTGGCCTGTAATGCACATGTTTGACACAGTTAAAGATATATCTAGTAAGTTTTATTCATTTCTGAGGGCTTTGCATACGTTGTTTGGCAAAAATGTCAGTAAGCGACAATCTACATCTTTCCGAAAAGATGTCGAAAAGCCGCTTATGTCTGTTTTGAAAAAGATTTTGAGGTAAACGCTGACTTTGAGTTCATCGCTTCTATACGGTTAGTGTCGATATGCAAATATTTTATGCGGTTTAATACATTTTACAAATTAAATTATTTAGTTAGCCAAAAATATGACCTTTTCTATGCTTTTTAAAAGTTTTTATTTACCCCACCCCCTTCATTTTAATGAATTTTCATGGATCTGTACTTTAAACAGTGCTTATTGGTTGCATGGTTGCATGAAAATGACCTGTAAATATGCTACAAACAATATCTAATAAAACAAATACAATAAATAGTACAGTAACAGTCAATCTTGTGTAATGAGCATATTGTAAAACATGGCATGGCCCTAAAAATGGAGTTGGGGAGGATAGTCTCAGAATTATTTTTTGTCATTTTTAAACTGAAAAGTTGCATTTTCTTGATGGTTTCACATATAGAAACTGCTGATTAATGTTAATTAATTCATTTGAAGGCAGATTTTGAATATATACAAAAACTGTGGCATTTTTATGGTAAAATCTGCTATTTTGACCCCTGAAAATCACAAATATCATTTTTGAGTAGATATTATTTTCAAGATAGCTTCAACTGGTTAAACATCACATGTTGTTGATGAAATCAATTTTAAATCACTTTATTTGAAGCAAAAGATTGGAACGGTTGTCGATATATGGCATTTTGAAGATTCTGGAATTACGCGTAAAAACTGAAGGAATTTTGCCTTAGCCGAAGCTATTTTAAGCCCTCATATTTTGTCGAAAAGGATTTTTTTCTAAAAAAGAATGGTTTAATTGTTCTCAGATTAAATGTATCAAAACATTTAGCCAGAGAAAATACCTTCTGTCAGGTCTGAATGTCTCTCAACTGTTAGATTCTGCATATGGTAAAAGTGAAAGTAGACATACTTTTTTTCTAACACAATGATTTGAAAGTGTGAGAAATGTTAAATTATGGTGTATTTTGACTTATCTTATAACTCTTTTCATGTTTTTTAAATATTTCCAAGTTTTATGATGCAAAATAGTTATTTTAAATTATTTTATTAAAGGTTGTGGACACAAAATTAGCCATACCTGACACCTGGTATACAAAATTGGCCTGTAATGCACATGTTTGACACAGTTAAAGATATATCTAGTAAGTTTTATTCATTTCTGAGGGCTTTGCATACGTTGTTTGGCAAAAATGTCAGTAAGCGACAATCTACATCTTTCCGAAAAGATGTCGAAAAGCCGCTTATGTCTGTTTTGAAAAAGATTTTGAGGTAAACGCTGACTTTGAGTTCATCGCTTCTATACGGTTAGTGTCGATATGCAAATATTTTATGCGGTTTAATACATTTTACAAATTAAATTATTTAGTTAGCCAAAAATATGACCTTTTCTATGCTTTTTAAAAGTTTTTATTTACCCCACCCCCTTCATTTTAATGAATTTTCATGGATCTGTACTTTAAACAGTGCTTATTGGTTGCATGGTTGCATGAAAATGACCTGTAAATATGCTACAAACAATATCTAATAAAACAAATACAATAAATAGTACAGTAACAGTCAATCTGGTGTAATGAGCATATTGTAAAACATGGCATGGCCCTAAAAATGGAGTTGGGGAGGATAGTCTCAGAATTATTTTTTGTCATTTTTAAACTGAAAAGTTGCATTTTCTTGATGGTTTCACATATAGAAACTGCTGATTAATGTTAATTAATTCATTTGAAGGCAGATTTTGAATATATACAAAAACTGTGGCATTTTTATGGTAAAATCTGCTATTTTGACCCCTGAAAATCACAAATATCATTTTTGAGTAGATATTATTTTCAAGATAGCTTCAACTGGTTAAACATCACATGTTGTTGATAAAATCAATTTTAAATCACTTTATTTGAAGCAAAAGATTGGAACGGTTGTCGATATATGGCATTTTGAAGATTCTGGAATTACGCGTAAAAACTGAAGGAATTTTGCCTTAGCCGAAGCTATTTTAAGCCCTCATATTTTGTCGAAAAGGATTTTTTTCTAAAAAAGAATGGTTTAATTGTTCTCAGATTAAATGTATCAAAACATTTAGCCAGAGAAAATACCTTCTGTCAGGTCTGAATGTCTCTCAACTGTTAGATTCTGCATATGGTAAAAGTGAAAGTAGACATACTTTTTTTCTAACACAATGATTTGAAAGTGTGAGAAATGTTAAATTATGGTGTATTTTGACTTATCTTATAACTCTTTTCATGTTTTTTTAAATATTTCCAAGTTTTATGATGCAAAATAGTTATTTTAAATTATTTTATTAAAGGTTGTGGACACAAAATTAGCCATACCTGACACCTGGTATACAAAATTGGCCTGTAATGCACATGTTTGACACAGTTAAAGATATATCTAGTAAGTTTTATTCATTTCTGAGGGCTTTGCATACGTTGTTTGGCAAAAATGTCAGTAAGCGACAATCTACATCTTTCCGAAAAGATGTCGAAAAGCCGCTTATGTCTGTTTTGAAAAAGATTTTGAGGTAAACGCTGACTTTGAGTTCATCGCTTCTATACGGTTAGTGTCGATATGCAAATATTTTATGCGGTTTAATACATTTTACAAATTAAATTATTTAGTTAGCCAAAAATATGACCTTTTCTATGCTTTTTAAAAGTTTTTATTTACCCCACCCCCTTCATTTTAATGAATTTTCATGGATCTGTACTTTAAACAGTGCTTATTGGTTGCATGGTTGCATGAAAATGACCTGTAAATATGCTACAAACAATATCTAATAAAACAAATACAATAAATAGTACAGTAACAGTCAATCTTGTGTAATGAGCATATTGTAAAACATGGCATGGCCCTAAAAATGGAGTTGGGGAGGATAGTCTCAGAATTATTTTTTGTCATTTTTAAACTGAAAAGTTGCATTTTCTTGATGGTTTCACATATAGAAACTGCTGATTAATGTTAATTAATTCATTTGAAGGCAGATTTTGAATATATACAAAAACTGTGGCATTTTTATGGTAAAATCTGCTATTTTGACCCCTGAAAATCACAAATATCATTTTTGAGTAGATATTATTTTCAAGATAGCTTCAACTGGTTAAACATCACATGTTGTTGATGAAATCAATTTTAAATCACTTTATTTGAAGCAAAAGATTGGAACGGTTGTCGATATATGGCATTTTGAAGATTCTGGAATTACGCGTAAAAACTGAAGGAATTTTGCCTTAGCCGAAGCTATTTTAAGACCTCATATTTTGTCGAAAAGGATTTTTTTCTAAAAAAGAATGGTTTAATTGTTCTCAGATTAAATGTATCAAAACATTTAGCCAGAGAAAATACCTTCTGTCAGGTCTGAATGTCTCTCAACTGTTAGATTCTGCATATGGTAAAAGTGAAAGTAGACATACTTTTTTTCTAACACAATGATTTGAAAGTGTGAGAAATGTTAAATTATGGTGTATTTTGACTTATCTTATAACTCTTTTCATGTTTTTTAAATATTTCCAAGTTTTATGATGCAAAATAGTTATTTTAAATTATTTTATTAAAGGTTGTGGACACAAAATTAGCCATACCTGACACCTGGTATACAAAATTGGCCTGTAATGCACATGTTTGACACAGTTAAAGATATATCTAGTAAGTTTTATTCATTTCTGAGGGCTTTGCATACGTTGTTTGGCAAAAATGTCAGTAAGCGACAATCTACATCTTTCCGAAAAGATGTCGAAAAGCCGCTTATGTCTGTTTTGAAAAAGATTTTGAGGTAAACGCTGACTTTGAGTTCATCGCTTCTATACGGTTAGTGTCGATATGCAAATATTTTATGCGGTTTAATACATTTTACAAATTAAATTATTTAGTTAGCCAAAAATATGACCTTTTCTATGCTTTTTAAAAGTTTTTATTTACCCCACCCCCTTCATTTTAATGAATTTTCATGGATCTGTACTTTAAACAGTGCTTATTGGTTGCATGGTTGCATGAAAATGACCTGTAAATATGCTACAAACAATATCTAATAAAACAAATACAATAAATAGTACAGTAACAGTCAATCTTGTGTAATGAGCATATTGTAAAACATGGCATGGCCCTAAAAATGGAGTTGGGGAGGATAGTCTCAGAATTATTTTTTGTCATTTTTAAACTGAAAAGTTGCATTTTCTTGATGGTTTCACATATAGAAACTGCTGATTAATGTTAATTAATTCATTTGAAGGCAGATTTTGAATATATACAAAAACTGTGGCATTTTTATGGTAAAATCTGCTATTTTGACCCCTGAAAATCACAAATATCATTTTTGAGTAGATATTATTTTCAAGATAGCTTCAACTGGTTAAACATCACATGTTGTTGATGAAATCAATTTTAAATCACTTTATTTGAAGCAAAAGATTGGAACGGTTGTCGATATATGGCATTTTGAAGATTCTGGAATTACGCGTAAAAACTGAAGGAATTTTGCCTTAGCCGAAGCTATTTTAAGCCCTCATATTTTGTCGAAAAGGATTTTTTTCTAAAAAAGAATGGTTTAATTGTTCTCAGATTAAATGTATCAAAACATTTAGCCAGAGAAAATACCTTCTGTCAGGTCTGAATGTCTCTCAACTGTTAGATTCTGCATATGGTAAAAGTGAAAGTAGACATACTTTTTTTCTAACACAATGATTTGAAAGTGTGAGAAATGTTAAATTATGGTGTATTTTGACTTATCTTATAACTCTTTTCATGTTTTTTAAATATTTCCAAGTTTTATGATGCAAAATAGTTATTTTAAATTATTTTATTAAAGGTTGTGGACACAAAATTAGCCATACCTGACACCTGGTATACAAAATTGGCCTGTAATGCACATGTTTGACACAGTTAAAGATATATCTAGTAAGTTTTATTCATTTCTGAGGGCTTTGCATACGTTGTTTGGCAAAAATGTCAGTAAGCGACAATCTACATCTTTCCGAAAAGATGTCGAAAAGCCGCTTATGTCTGTTTTGAAAAAGATTTTGAGGTAAACGCTGACTTTGAGTTCATCGCTTCTATACGGTTAGTGTCGATATGCAAATATTTTATGCGGTTTAATACATTTTACAAATTAAATTATTTAGTTAGCCAAAAATATGACCTTTTCTATGCTTTTTAAAAGTTTTTATTTACCCCACCCCCTTCATTTTAATGAATTTTCATGGATCTGTACTTTAAACAGTGCTTATTGGTTGCATGGTTGCATGAAAATGACCTGTAAATATGCTACAAACAATATCTAATAAAACAAATACAATAAATAGTACAGTAACAGTCAATCTTGTGTAATGAGCATATTGTAAAACATGGCATGGCCCTAAAAATGGAGTTGGGGAGGATAGTCTCAGAATTATTTTTTGTCATTTTTAAACTGAAAAGTTGCATTTTCTTGATGGTTTCACATATAGAAACTGCTGATTAATGTTAATTAATTCATTTGAAGGCAGATTTTGAATATATACAAAAACTGTGGCATTTTTATGGTAAAATCTGCTATTTTGACCCCTGAAAATCACAAATATCATTTTTGAGTAGATATTATTTTCAAGATAGCTTCAACTGGTTAAACATCACATGTTGTTGATGAAATCAATTTTAAATCACTTTATTTGAAGCAAAAGATTGGAACGGTTGTCGATATATGGCATTTTGAAGATTCTGGAATTACGCGTAAAAACTGAAGGAATTTTGCCTTAGCCGAAGCTATTTTAAGCCCTCATATTTTGTCGAAAAGGATTTTTTTCTAAAAAAGAATGGTTTAATTGTTCTCAGATTAAATGTATCAAAAGATTTAGCCAGAGAAAATACCTTCTGTCAGGTCTGAATGTCTCTCTATAGGTTGCGTACAGCTAAATATAGCCTCGCTGAAGCCCCGCCTTTTGTTGTGTACGATTCAGTACAGAAGTGAAAGTTCACAGAGTTCACAGAGGTCAGCAGATATAACTTTGAAATATTCAATATGCATTTTCAGGAAGGATAAACTATAGGTAAAATAATCCCCATCAGCTAGGATCATTAAATTAAATAAAAAAATATTTGTTAATGTTTTTGAAAATTTAACATCCATTGAAATTGCATGTCAATATTCAGTGCGGATTCAATAGTGTTTGTAAACACAGACATGTGCAGAGATTTTGAGCAGAAAAATTTGTCTTTTTCACACTTTCAAAGGCTTTGTGATGGAAATATCTATGAAATAAGGTAATTTAAAGAAAATCTGGTGTATAATTCTTGAGATATTAGCTGACAGGTGCAACAGGAGGTCTATGGGAAAGTATTTAGTTTTCTGCAACCTATAGGCTAGATTCTGCATATGGTAAAAGTGAAAGTAGACATACTTTTTTTCTAACACAATGATTTGAAAGTGTGAGAAATGTTAAATTATGGTGTATTTTGACTTATCTTATAACTCTTTTCATGTTTTTTAAATATTTCCAAGTTTTATGATGCAAAATAGTTATTTTAAATTATTTTATTAAAGGTTGTGGACACAAAATTAGCCATACCTGACACCTGGTATACAAAATTGGCCTGTAATGCACATGTTTGACACAGTTAAAGATATATCTAGTAAGTTTTATTCATTTCTGAGGGCTTTGCATACGTTGTTTGGCAAAAATGTCAGTAAGCGACAATCTACATCTTTCCGAAAAGATGTCGAAAAGCCGCTTATGTCTGTTTTGAAAAAGATTTTGAGGTAAACGCTGACTTTGAGTTCATCGCTTCTATACGGTTAGTGTCGATATGCAAATATTTTATGCGGTTTAATACATTTTACAAATTAAATTATTTAGTTAGCCAAAAATATGACCTTTTCTATGCTTTTTAAAAGTTTTTATTTACCCCACCCCCTTCATTTTAATGAATTTTCATGGATCTGTACTTTAAACAGTGCTTATTGGTTGCATGGTTGCATGAAAATGACCTGTAAATATGCTACAAACAATATCTAATAAAACAAATACAATAAATAGTACAGTAACAGTCAATCTGGTGTAATGAGCATATTGTAAAACATGGCATGGCCCTAAAAATGGAGTTGGGGAGGATAGTCTCAGAATTATTTTTTGTCATTTTTAAACTGAAAAGTTGCATTTTCTTGATGGTTTCACATATAGAAACTGCTGATTAATGTTAATTAATTCATTTGAAGGCAGATTTTGAATATATACAAAAACTGTGGCATTTTTATGGTAAAATCTGCTATTTTGACCCCTGAAAATCACAAATATCATTTTTGAGTAGATATTATTTTCAAGATAGCTTCAACTGGTTAAACATCACATGTTGTTGATGAAATCAATTTTAAATCACTTTATTTGAAGCAAAAGATTGGAACGGTTGTCGATATATGGCATTTTGAAGATTCTGGAATTACGCGTAAAAACTGAAGGAATTTTGCCTTAGCCGAAGCTATTTTAAGCCCTCATATTTTGTCGAAAAGGATTTTTTTCTAAAAAAGAATGGTTTAATTGTTCTCAGATTAAATGTATCAAAACATTTAGCCAGAGAAAATACCTTCTGTCAGGTCTGAATGTCTCTCAACTGTTAGATTCTGCATATGGTAAAAGTGAAAGTAGACATACTTTTTTTCTAACACAATGATTTGAAAGTGTGAGAAATGTTAAATTATGGTGTATTTTGACTTATCTTATAACTCTTTTCATGTTTTTTTAAATATTTCCAAGTTTTATGATGCAAAATAGTTATTTTAAATTATTTTATTAAAGGTTGTGGACACAAAATTAGCCATACCTGACACCTGGTATACAAAATTGGCCTGTAATGCACATGTTTGACACAGTTAAAGATATATCTAGTAAGTTTTATTCATTTCTGAGGGCTTTGCATACGTTGTTTGGCAAAAATGTCAGTAAGCGACAATCTACATCTTTCCGAAAAAATGTCAAAAAGCCGCTTATGTCTGTTTTGAAAAAGATTTTGAGGTAAACGCTGACTTTGAGTTCATCGCTTCTATACGGTTAGTGTCGATATGCAAATATTTTATGCGGTTTAATACATTTTACAAATTAAATTATTTAGTTAGCCAAAAATATGACCTTTTCTATGCTTTTTAAAAGTTTTTATTTACCCCCACCCCCTTCATTTTAATGAATTTTCATGGATCTGTACTTTAAACAGTGCTTATTGGTTGCATGGTTGCATGAAAATGACCTGTAAATATGCTACAAACAATATTTAATAAAACAAATACAATAAATAGTACAGTAACAGTCAATCTGGTGTAATGAGCATATTGTAAAACATGGCATGGCCCTAAAAATGGAGTTGGGGAGGATAGTCTCAGAATTATTTTTTGTCATTTTTAAACTGAAAAGTTGCATTTTCTTGATGGTTTCACATATAGAAACTGCTGATTAATGTTAATTAATTCATTTGAAGGCAGATTTTGAATATATACAAAAACTGTGGCATTTTTATGGTAAAATCTGCTATTTTGACCTCTGAAAATCACAAATATCATTTTTGAGTAGATATTATTTTCAAGATAGCTTCAACTGGTTAAACATCACATGTTGTTGATGAAATCAATTTTAAATCACTTTATTTGAAGCAAAAGATTGGAACGGTTGTCGATATATGGCATTTTGAAGATTCTGGAATTACGCGTAAAAACTGAAGGAATTTTGCCTTAGCCCTCATATTTTGTCGAAAAGGATTTTTTTCTAAAAAAAGAATGGTTTAATTGTTCTCAGATTAAATGTATCAAAAGATTTAGCCAGAGAAAATACCTTCTGTCAGGTCTGAATGTCTCTCTATAGGTTGCGTACAGCTAAATATAGCCTCGCTGAAGCCCCGCCTTTTGTTGTGTACGATTCAGTACAGAAGTGAAAGTTCACAGAGTTTCACAGAGGTCAGCAGATATAACTTTGAAAATATTCAATATGCATTTTCAGGAAGGATAAACTATAGGTAAAATAATCCCCATCAGCTAGGATCATTAAATTAAATAAAAAAAATATTTGTTAATGTTTTTGAAAATTTAACATCCATTGAAATTGCATGTCAATATTCAGTGCGGATTCAATAGTGTTTGTAAACACAGACATGTGCAGAGAGTTTGAGCAGAAAAAAATTGTCTTTTTCACACTTTCAAAGGCTTTGTGATGGAAATTATCTATGAAATAAGGTAATTTAAAGAAAATCTGGTGTATAATTCTTGAGATATTAGCTGACAAGTGCAACAGGAGGTCTATGGGAGAAAGTATTTAGTTTTTCTGCAACCTATAGGCTAGATTCTGCATATGGTAAAAGTGAAAGTAGACATACTTTTTTTCTAACACAATGATTTGAAAGTGTGAGAAATGTTAAATTATGGTGTATTTTGACTTATCTTATAACTCTTTTCATGTTTTTTAAATATTTCCAAGTTTTTATGATGCAAAATAGTTATTTTAAATTATTTTATTAAAGGTTGTGGACACAAAATTAGCCATACCTGACACCTGGTATACAAAATTGGCCTGTAATGCACATGTTTGACACAGTTAAAGATATATCTAGTAAGTTTTATTCATTTCTGAGGGCTTTGCATACGTTGTTTGGCAAAAATGTCAGTAAGCGACAATCTACATCTTTCCGAAAAGATGTCGAAAAGCCGCTTATGTCTGTTTTGAAAAAGATTTTGAGGTAAACGCTGACTTTGAGTTCATCGCTTCTATACGGTTAGTGTCGATATGCAAATATTTTATGCGGTTTAATACATTTTACAAATTAAATTATTTAGTTAGCCAAAAATATGACCTTTTCTATGCTTTTTAAAAGTTTTTATTTACCCCACCCCCTTCATTTTAATGAATTTTCATGGATCTGTACTTTAAACAGTGCTTATTGGTTGCATGGTTGCATGAAAATGACCTGTAAATATGCTACAAACAATATCTAATAAAACAAATACAATAAATAGTACAGTAACAGTCAATCTGGTGTAATGAGCATATTGTAAAACATGGCATGGCCCTAAAAATGGAGTTGGGGAGGATAGTCTCAGAATTATTTTTTGTCATTTTTAAACTGAAAAGTTGCATTTTCTTGATGGTTTCACATATAGAAACTGCTGATTAATGTTAATTAATTCATTTGAAGGCAGATTTTGAATATATACAAAAACTGTGGCATTTTTATGGTAAAATCTGCTATTTTGACCCCTGAAAATCACAAATATCATTTTTGAGTAGATATTATTTTCAAGATAGCTTCAACTGGTTAAACATCACATGTTGTTGATGAAATCAATTTTAAATCACTTTATTTGAAGCAAAAGATTGGAACGGTTGTCGATATATGGCATTTTGAAGATTCTGGAATTACGCGTAAAAACTGAAGGAATTTTGCCTTAGCCGAAGCTATTTTAAGCCCTCATATTTTGTCGAAAAGGATTTTTTTCTAAAAAAGAATGGTTTAATTGTTCTCAGATTAAATGTATCAAAAGATTTAGCCAGAGAAAATACCTTCTGTCAGGTCTGAATGTCTCTCTATAGGTTGCGTACAGCTAAATATAGCCTCGCTGAAGCCCCGCCTTTTGTTGTGTACGATTCAGTACAGAAGTGAAAGTTCACAGAGTTCACAGAGGTCAGCAGATATAACTTTGAAATATTCAATATGCATTTTCAGGAAGGATAAACTATAGGTAAAATAATCCCCATCAGCTAGGATCATTAAATTAAATAAAAAAATATTTGTTAATGTTTTTGAAAATTTAACATCCATTGAAATTGCATGTCAATATTCAGTGCGGATTCAATAGTGTTTGTAAACACAGACATGTGCAGAGATTTTGAGCAGAAAAATTTGTCTTTTTCACACTTTCAAAGGCTTTGTGATGGAAATATCTATGAAATAAGGTAATTTAAAGAAAATCTGGTGTATAATTCTTGAGATATTAGCTGACAGGTGCAACAGGAGGTCTATGGGAAAGTATTTAGTTTTCTGCAACCTATAGGCTAGATTCTGCATATGGTAAAAGTGAAAGTAGACATACTTTTTTTCTAACACAATGATTTGAAAGTGTGAGAAATGTTAAATTATGGTGTATTTTGACTTATCTTATAACTCTTTTCATGTTTTTTAAATATTTCCAAGTTTTATGATGCAAAATAGTTATTTTAAATTATTTTATTAAAGGTTGTGGACACAAAATTAGCCATACCTGACACCTGGTATACAAAATTGGCCTGTAATGCACATGTTTGACACAGTTAAAGATATATCTAGTAAGTTTTATTCATTTCTGAGGGCTTTGCATACGTTGTTTGGCAAAAATGTCAGTAAGCGACAATCTACATCTTTCCGAAAAGATGTCGAAAAGCCGCTTATGTCTGTTTTGAAAAAGATTTTGAGGTAAACGCTGACTTTGAGTTCATCGCTTCTATACGGTTAGTGTCGATATGCAAATATTTTATGCGGTTTAATACATTTTACAAATTAAATTATTTAGTTAGCCAAAAATATGACCTTTTCTATGCTTTTTAAAAGTTTTTATTTACCCCACCCCCTTCATTTTAATGAATTTTCATGGATCTGTACTTTAAACAGTGCTTATTGGTTGCATGGTTGCATGAAAATGACCTGTAAATATGCTACAAACAATATCTAATAAAACAAATACAATAAATAGTACAGTAACAGTCAATCTGGTGTAATGAGCATATTGTAAAACATGGCATGGCCCTAAAAATGGAGTTGGGGAGGATAGTCTCAGAATTATTTTTTGTCATTTTTAAACTGAAAAGTTGCATTTTCTTGATGGTTTCACATATAGAAACTGCTGATTAATGTTAATTAATTCATTTGAAGGCAGATTTTGAATATATACAAAAAACTGTGGCATTTTTATGGTAAAATCTGCTATTTTGACCCCTGAAAATCACAAATATCATTTTTGAGTAGATATTATTTTCAAGATAGCTTCAACTGGTTAAACATCACATGTTGTTGATGAAATCAATTTTAAATCACTTTATTTGAAGCAAAAGATTGGAACGGTTGTCGATATATGGCATTTTGAAGATTCTGGAATTACGCGTAAAAAACTGAAGGAATTTTGCCTTAGCCGAAGCTATTTTAAGCCCTCATATTTTGTCGAAAAGGATTTTTTTTCTAAAAAAGAATGGTTTAATTGTTCTCAGATTAAATGTATCAAAACATTTAGCCAGAGAAAATACCTTCTGTCAGGTCTGAATGTCTCTCTATAGGTTGCGTACAGCTAAATATAGCCTCGCTGAAGCCCCGCCTTTTGTTGTGTACGATTCAGTACAGAAGTGAAAGTTCACAGAGTTCACAGAGGTCAGCAGATATAACTTTGAAATATTCAATATGCATTTTCAGGAAGGATAACTATAGGTAAAATAATCCCCATCAGCTAGGATCATTAAATTAAATAAAAAAAATATTTGTTAATGTTTTTGAAAATTTAACATCCATTGAAATTGCATGTCAATATTCAGTGCGGATTCAATAGTGTTTGTAAACACAGACATGTGCAGAGAGTTTGAGCAGAAAAATTGTATTTTTCACACTTTCAAAGGCTTTGTGATGGAAATATCTATGAAATAAGGTAATTTAAAGAAAATCTGGTGTATAATTCTTGAGATATTAGCTGACAGGTGCAACAGGAGGTCTATGGGAAAGTATTTAGTTTTCTGCAACCTATAGGCTAGATTCTGCATATGGTAAAAGTGAAAGTAGACATACTTTTTTTCTAACACACTGATTTGAAAGTGTGAGAAATGTTAAATTATGGTGTATTTTGACTTATCTTATAACTCTTTTCATGTTTTTTAAATATTTCCAAGTTTTATGATGCAAAATAGTTATTTTAAATTATTTTATTAAAGGTTGTGGACACAAAATTAGCCATACCTGACACCTGGTATACAAAATTGGCCTGTAATGCACATGTTTGACACAGTTAAAGATATATCTAGTAAGTTTTATTCATTTCTGAGGGCTTTGCATACGTTGTTTGGCAAAAATGTCAGTAAGCGACAATCTACATCTTTCCGAAAAGATGTCGAAAAGCCGCTTATGTCTGTTTTGAAAAAGATTTTGAGGTAAACGCTGACTTTGAGTTCATCGCTTCTATACGGTTAGTGTCGATATGCAAATATTTTATGCGGTTTAATACATTTTACAAATTAAATTATTTAGTTAGCCAAAAACATGACCTTTTCTATGCTTTTTAAAAGTTTTTATTTACCCCACCCCCTTCATTTTAATGAATTTTCATGGATCTGTACTTTAAACAGTGCTTATTGGTTGCATGGTTGCATGAAAATGACCTGTAAATATGCTACAAACAATATCTAATAAAACAAATACAATAAATAGTACAGTAACAGTCAATCTTGTGTAATGAGCATATTGTAAAACATGGCATGGCCCTAAAAATGGAGTTGGGGAGGATAGTCTCAGAATTATTTTTTGTCATTTTTAAACTGAAAAGTTGCATTTTCTTGATGGTTTCACATATAGAAACTGCTGATTAATGTTAATTAATTCATTTGAAGGCAGATTTTGAATATATACAAAAACTGTGGCATTTTTATGGTAAAATCTGCTATTTTGACCCCTGAAAATCACAAATATCATTTTTGAGTAGATATTATTTTCAAGATAGCTTCAACTGGTTAAACATCACATGTTGTTGATGAAATCAATTTTAAATCACTTTATTTGAAGCAAAAGATTGGAACGGTTGTCGATATATGGCATTTTGAAGATTCTGGAATTACGCGTAAAAACTGAAGGAATTTTGCCTTAGCCGAAGCTATTTTAAGCCCTCATATTTTGTCGAAAAGGATTTTTTTCTAAAAAAGAATGGTTTAATTGTTCTCAGATTAAATGTATCAAAACATTTAGCCAGAGAAAATACCTTCTGTCAGGTCTGAATGTCTCTCTATAGGTTGCGTACAGCTAAATATAGCCTCGCTGAAGCCCCGCCTTTTGTTGTGTACGATTCAGTACAGAAGTGAAAGTTCACAGAGTTCACAGAGGTCAGCAGATATAACTTTGAAATATTCAATATGCATTTTCAGGAAGGATAAACTATAGGTAAAATAATCCCCATCAGCTAGGATCATTAAATTAAATAAAAAAATATTTTTTAATGTTTTTGAAAATTTAACATCCATTGAAATTGCATGTCAATATTCAGTGCGGATTCAATAGTGTTTGTAAACACAGACATGTGCAGAGAGTTTGAGCAGAAAAATTTGTCTTTTTCACACTTTCAAAGGCTTTGTGATGGAAATATTTATGAAATAAGGTAATTTAAAGAAAATCTGGTGTATAATTCTTGAGATATTAGCTGACAGGTGCAACAGGAGGTCTATGGGAAAGTATTTAGTTTTCTGCAACCTTCAAAGGAGGTGACGACGTCATCAAAAGAGGTGCACCTGACGGGATAGGAAAGTTACTGCTGAGATAAGATGTTTATCTCAGGCACCCTGATTCTCAGTAGAATTATACAGATCGACATTAAAAAAACTCTATAATATCTCACATGACTCTTTTAAACATGAAACGTCATGAAGTCACGTTGGTGAGGTTGCCTTATTCTAGCGTAAAATCAAATACAAATCATTGTTCAAAGTATACATGTACTAAGCGCATAATGGGAGACAAATTATCCATCATGAGTTTATCCATCTGAGATTTCCCTATCTCACATGGATACTCACGATGGATTCAAGAAGATTATAATCTAGCCCCGGTAAAATGACGGATATCCTTGTCCGGTATGCAAGATAAATTCATCAATAATTAATTGTGCATAACTTGGTATTTACTCCTAGCTTAATCCCAATCTTACATCAATACACCACGTATCACGTACTCTCGTTTGGTGCATCACGTTTAAAATATTCGGCGAGAATTAAACGTGTGCAATCTCAACCGCTTAACAATAGTTTGTGTTTTAAAACATGGAATCTTTTAACTTTGTTGAGGTAATTTGTTTTTTAAATGCTCTTTATTAAATCATCACCATACCCGTCTTTCACTAGCATGTTTACTTCGCTAATGAAAAAATGCTTCGAATGTAAACTCGCAGACCTCAGTTAGCCTGTTTCGGGCGTAAATTCTGCTGACTCAATTAGAATGTTTCGAGCGTAAACCCGCTGACCTCAATTAACGTTTTTCTGGCGTAAACCCAATGACCTCAATTAGCCTGTTTCGGGCGTGAATCCGCTGACCTCAATAAGGCTGTTTCTGGCAAAAATCCACTGATCTCAATTAGCCCGTTTCGAGCGTAAATCCTCTGACCTCTATTAGTCTTTTTGGGTATAAATCCGCTGACCTCAAGCTGTTTCGGGCGTAAATCCGCAGACCTCAATTAGCTTGTTTCGAGGGTAAACCCGCTGACCTCAATTAGCCTTTTACGGGCGTAAACACGCTGAACTCAATTAGCCTTTTTCGGGCGTAAATCCGCTGATCTTAATTAATCTGTTTTGGGGGTAAATCCGCTGACCTAAATTAGCCTGTTTCGGGTGTAAATCCGCTAACCTCAATTACCTTTTTTCGGGCGTAAATCCGCTGACCTAAATTAACCTGTTTCGGGCGTAAATCCGCTGATCTCAGCCTGTTTCGGGTGTAAATCCGTCGACCTCAGTTAGCCTTTTTCGGGCGTAAATCCGCTGACCTCAGTTGCCTGTTTAAGGCGTAAATCCGCTTAACTCAATAAGCCTTTGCAAAGGGATAGTTAGCTGTATGGGTGCGAGCTCTGGAATAGTCCCACTAATATATGGATATGGTAAACAGGTTACAACACTCTGTAGTTAAACGGATACAAAGGTTCTCGGTAAGGACAGGGTGCGATATGTGAGAGTCAATGCTCGGTCTAAAACACTTAACCTCGGAGTTCGATCAGTGCAAATGAAGTTAAAATTCCTTCGTAAAAAGAGTATTAAATAAGACATTTGGAAATCGCCGAACACGATAAATATGAAATATATTGCTATCTCGGTTTGATCGAGACTGTTCAAGAACGGTAATGAAAAATGTTTAAAATTTCAACAGTACGAAAAATTTACCCATCCCGAAGATGGTACATGTACGTATATGACGGTGATCATTGGCATTGTTGTCTTTGTCTCCGGATACATTGTGCAATACATTATATTATTTGGTGCTTGTCAAGAAAATAATGAATTTTAGAAAAGTAACGGTGAAATAAAAATATTAATTTCCTTTTATTTATTTTTATAATTGTTGTTTGTTTCTATACGTGTTTTGGTTGACTGTGGTCCTTCAATGATTCATTCTTTTTTTTTACTTTTATGTCTACTTTTACTATACTGAGCCGATGGCGTCGCCGAACTTATTTTTTCTGCATACACTTTGATAATTAGGCATGAAATAAAAAGAATATAAGAATCCATCATGAGTATCCATATGAGAATAGGGAAATCTCACGCATTTTATTGAAAATTCCACTTGACCATACCCCATTCATTTTTTCTTATACTGAAAGGAAAAAGAAACGCAGGGTGCGTATTTCCGCTATATATTGTATGTTTAATATGCTACTGCTTATCGAATGGAACAGGGCGACATTAGGCCTGTCTTTTAGAAAGAAGGTTTATACAGCACTGAACACACCAATGGTTACCCCTTTAAAGTTTCATTATCGTCAGAATGCGCATTTGGCTCAAGCAGGTGAGAAACTTAGGCTTTAAATGTTGCAATCACTTAACATTAAATACAGTACCGAACTGGCTCAATTTTTCAAAGAGGAACTTCAGCATTTATGAAATTCTTGTTACAACGTGTACTGTGATTAAAACGTCTACAAATCACAGTTGTGTCCTTTCTCTAATTAACTGCATTTTTTTTTTTACAAAACATCTTGGGATTTCCTTGAAATATATATGGAATTAAGTGTGCAGTATATGCCTGCGTTTCTTTTTCCTTTCAGTATATTTTATTTAAAGATGGTTAACCAATTTTCCTGGTATATAACTCTATGCACAACTGTGACCGCCTTGGCGGGAATTAATCCCAGTGTCACTAGGTAGAGGAATATATGCTTATGCTGCATGCACTATTCTCTTGTGGTTTCAGTAAAGAAGGTTTTTCAAGAACTTCCCTATATATGTATATGTCAGAGGAGGGTCCACAATATGTCCCGTCATCGCACACTCAAAGAGGAAAGCATAGTGGCGAACTGTAAACGAGCCAGCCACTAAACTTGCAGTGCGTTGCAAAACATTAGGGTCATAACCTCTTTTCATAACGTTTTTAGAAAGTTTATAAAGATTGTATGACAGAGATTATGACCAAGGATCTTACGAAGTCAGGTTATGATAGTCCTTGTCGCAGAAGAGTTCTTAAATTACTTTTATATTTTAAAAGTAGGACAGGATTACGATAATAACGTTTTGCAAACGGTTTTCGAAGTTTATGGAAACGGTAGCCCTGCTGGAGTAGCTGTTTATTATACAAATATTTACGAATATTAAAGTCCTCAACACAATATGTAGGAAAACGAACAAGGTGAGAAATATAGACCCATAAGAAGTAGCTCGGCGTAACATCCTTATCTAAGTGGGGATAATTAACAATATCAAAATTTAAATCATCTGTCTTGTCATAGGTTTTACTAATTATTTCAACATTTTCAATAGAGAGATGTTAATCAAGAAACGAAGCGACATTATCAGAAATATTAGCTTGGTTGAGTTGAAGTTCATTAGGATAGATATTATTAACCATAGTAAAAAAGATAGGATTGTCAATGTTCAATATAAAACATGCACACCGTCTATATATAAACTTTGGGTCCCAGGGCATTGCCAATTTTATTCCTGGAGACTTTATTTCAATAAAGTTGATAGTCTAACTCTTTGTAATCAATAATAAGAAAAACTGTTGAAATATGTTCAGTGGTTCTTGAAAATGAGACTTTTTATTGTTTTGATTTGTATGATAACGGCCACCACCTTTGATGTCGTGTTTGCCTTATTTAAATAAACTAGAAAGCTATTAACCTCAGCATTATCCATGTAATGTTTGGTCAAATCGTCTGAGCGGTTTGTGAGGAAATCTCGCTTAAGTAAAAGTTAATGCACGAGTCAGACTGACGACGGACGACGAACAAAAAACGATAACAATAGCTCAATTTGAGACTTCGGCTCAGGTGAGCTTAACATGTTTTAGAATTTCTAAAACAAATTAGTTATTTGAGATTTCCTAATGCTCTGCTGTCCCAATGAGTTTTTAAATACAAAAGTGATTTAAGAACTCGTCTGCGACAATGACCACCACAACCTGACTTCTATGGTGATGTGATTTACAAATTCGCATGCTCGTTGGTCATAATCACTTTCATACAATCTTTATTGAACTTGTTAAAAAGTTTATCAAAAGAGGTTATGACCCTATCATTTTGCAAAGTACTGCATGTTTAGTGGTTGACCATTTACAGTTCGCCACTATGTTTTACACTTTGGTTGTCCGATAAACGGACATATTGTGGTCCCTACGATACGTCTATCTAGATCCTCAAAGGACGGTAGCGTCTGATGCTTCTCTTAAATCTTGTATTGTCGTACCTTTATTGGTTTGTTCTCTTCTTGCTCTGGCTTCTGCCAAGTCATTGAGTACTTGCTTTGTGGTTTTCTAAGCTTTTGTTTGTTATATTCATATATACATAATTTATGCACTTATGTTTTATACTTATATTGCCTATTAATGCTGCAAAGTTTGTCAGAGAATATAACCAGGCGGAGATATCTTTATTTACACTTTCCCGTTCTTAAATCTTGCATTGTCTTACCATTAATCCTCCACCAGGGTTATCGTAACCATAAGTTACGTAATACTTTTTCTAAGTTTTATTGTCGTAACACTGATCTGCTCGGCAACTATACTAGCAATCTTAAAACACTTCTGCGACAAGGTTTATCAAAACCCGTCTTTATGGAGATGTGATTTACAAACTTAGGAAGATCGTGATAATTTTCATGAGTTATTTATTAAAACTATTAGAACACTGGGATTTGTTCTACTAGGGAACAAATACTAATTATTTCAGGGGGTTGAAATCAGAGGTTATTATGAACGTGTAATTCTAACGCGTACACCTATTTGCAGTGACCGCCAATTGGTGAGTATCGATCTGTTTTTGTGTTCTAAAAATCGGTATTTAATTGTTATCTCCAAACTACTTGTTGATAATACGCATCAAATATTAGTGTTGAATGCTTGTTACATGTTGGTATACCCTGCGTATGGTCGCAACGGCCGTATTGTGCTATGATGTTGACAGATAGGAATATGCAAAAGGAACGACAACTCTGGTTATTGATTGGAATTTGGAGTCGTGCAGGATGGGAGATGACGTTTGCCAAGGCTGTGAGCTTATTTAGACATAGATAAGTATGTGTAACATTATGTTTAAATAATATCCGACAGGTATTTAAGTGTATAATAACAGTTTTGAAACGGAAGTGTTTATTTCGATTCTTCTGTCATAGCCTAACAGAAGTACGACACTGTATGTGCTATTGCTTTAAAATGAAAGTTGGTTCCAGCTTATTATTTTGTCATTTCTGTATCGAACATAAGTCGACAACAAGTCGTCAATATTGCCGACAATATTACAATATTGTATTAAAGGAAAATGTGGATGTCAATTGTTGGGTCATAGCCTAACATAATTCTTTCCAAGTTAGCGGTACAGTGTTACAATTGGAAATCACGGTATTTAAATGCTATCTCGAAACCAATTGTTAATACGCATCAAGTGTTATTGAATGTGTGTGTGGATGGGCACATCAATTTCTTTTACATCATTCATCCAGGATGTTTTGGTCTTGTCGTATTATCGTTATATACACATTTAGATGACTAATATAATTATTCGAATAAAAAGTAAATAAAATAACATTGTATATGCATTTGTAAATTATTAAATGTGTTTGTTTTATCGTTGATAAAGCGTCCGGGACATGCTGGATGGTGGATGACCTTGCCAAGGCGGCGATATAACTTAGCTTCAGTCCTAGAAAAATATTCTAGTAACGCTTTTGTTTAAATAATGTACGAGAGGTAGGTATAATATTTGAGTAAGAACTTGAGGTGTATTTTTCCATTTGTCTGGAATAGCCTAACGTAAGTATGGCATTATATAGGGTGGCATTGCAAGCGCAAGGCTATTGCGTCAGCATGTTGCAATAGTGTCAAACGAAAGTGTTGATGTCGATTTCTGGGACATAGCCTAACATTATTCTAAAATAATCATTAAATTATAAAAAATATTTTTTTTTAAAAAAATCGGTATTTAATTGTTATACATATATATATATAATGTTCTGTTATTGCATATTAAATTTGGTAAACTTATTGAAGTTCACGACATTATTAAGGTTTCATAGGGGGGAAAGAAAAAAAAAATAATAAAAAATAACAAAAAAATTAATATAACTATATATAAACCTTATCTAATATAATAAACCTATCCTGTCTTACTAGAGTAGCATCATTACACCATTTGCCACTGGTTTCATGCCAAAAAGGGTATCGAAAAGTCCGTATGTTCGGGGGAGAGGGACAAAAGAAGTGCAAGATAGAGTGGATCTGAAGATAATGGTTCTAACGGCACTCCAGCACTTTTGACCAAGTAACATTGGTCCCGTGGCATAACTGGGAACAGTGGTCATAAAATCTGCATTTAAACGGTTGCAACTCAATTTCATAGCTTTTGAGTTGTTGAGTTATAAAATAGTTTATAGTTTTAATCAATATCATAGTGAGCAAATATGTTTTTATATTGTGCTTTAAGTTCTGTATTTGCTTTACCTTCACAGGGATAAATTAAGGGTCAAACATGCTTCTGTTAAGATAAATTTGTCAGGTGTTTTTCATTTTAGTAATTTATTTCAGTAAACAGTTTTGCCGAAAATACAGTCTAAGAGCCCATGATTTATGTAAAGCCACTTGGTTTACAGCAGGATTTCGTGGTATCTTAAGAGTCTGTGGGAAAATGTTTAATCGTGTGGTGCTGATCATGGGAAGTCAACCAGGATCAGAATGTGTAAGGCGAAGACGCAGACTGCGAGTGTAGTAGCAAACTGGGATCGCAAATTTGTGGCTAAATGAACAGATGTCACAACGCTAAGGGATAAGGGCTCATTTGTAACCACTTTATTATGGCTTACAATTCAATTAAAAACTACAGCAACAACAACAGATAACAAAAACAAAGAACATACATTATTTCTATTCACTTTAGAGAAATACGCACTTTCTACAGTGGGTGTCGGCAACTGGCCTAGAATTAAAGTGAATTGAATTGGGTTTTAAGGCGCACCAACACATGAAAGGTTATATGGCGCCTTACATAAATGAATTAAAGTGAACCATATTCTTAGTGTGTGAAAAGTGGTGCGCTTTTTGTTGTCGCAGTTATAACAAACCGGTATAAATTGTCATTTTTTACACTTGGAGTATGCAAATGCATGAATGTTGGTTAATGAATATACTAACTTTACACCAGGAGTCTGAAAATGGCTGAAAACGGTATATACTACCCGTTATGTTATTTTACACCAAGAGTGTGAGTATGTCGATGAGCATGTAATTAACATGTCGTCAGTCTTTAGATATCTCCGCCCTGGTGTTTATTTCAAAGTATATTGACAATAGGTTCTAATACAACTGCGTGTGCTTTATTATTGACAACTGGCGGCGTGTTGATTGCAGGTCTATGCTATTGTTCTTTTGTCAATTTGTGATAGATATATGTCACAGTTACATATATTTTTACTTACTTCTGTGTCTGCTGCTGCTATAGTATAGTACAGTATAATTTCCTAAATATTTCGTCTAGCTGTCAGCTTTACACATTTATTCTGTTTGCGTACACTGATCTTTTCATTCAGTGGCTGTTGTTTTTATACAGAGTGGTGGCTGATGCTGTTTTAATTATAATTAGATCTCTGTGTTATAGGTTATTTTACGCCATACCTTGCACTTCAGTTCGTGTATCACGATGTCGAAAGGCCAATCAACAATGTTCCTATTTCGAATAACTGGGTATCAGACATGCGGTTGCGAGACGTACCAGATACCTTCAGTAGTTGGTATCATATGTTAAGCTCTCCGTTTACAATTTGCTAGTATAAATGATAGCCATGAACAAACATTTAGACCTGGTATATAAACTAAGTTAATTGCAGACCAGACTCGTACTATGAAAGCCAAAGTGAATATGTCGCACGGAACTGTATACATTTGGGCTCCTGCCGTTTTTGATCGAAGAGTTTATGGACATTTAGTTTTCTATTGTGAATGTCAAAGTAGGCCTATAACACTTATTTTGTGTTGAATTTGGAAATATATATTGAACTGCTTAATTTCTTGCCAATGAGTGTATATAGTGGCATTTCATTGTTCAGGAACAAGGAATTAGATGATGCTTTGTTGCCTGGTACTTTGGATGATACATAGTGGGGCCTGCCCTCACATTATTTTAACTTGGGGCTTTTAAATTAATCCTAACGAAGCAAAAGTCGATGTGTTTTATGTTAAATATTAAAATCTAATAAAAGTTCATTTGTTTGTTGTTTTAAGACAATGCTGTATTGGGATGATGTACACTTATCAAGGCAAGCCTTGTTTGTGAATTGTTTACAACAAGGAATTCAATGTTTATAAGTTAAATTGAAGAAATTATACATTCAACTTTTAAGCTTGGCTGTGGCTTGGCAATCGTATAGATAATCTTTATATTTACCCTATTTGGGTTATATTAGCTCTCCGTAGCTATTTTATCGCAACAAACTGTTGTTGTGCCTTTTTGTAACTTTTATAAATTATTTATAAATTATGACCTGACACAATCGCTTCATTGGTTGAAGTATGTCTGTTGTATCTCTTTGGAGGTTTTTTGGTTGATTTTTAAAGTTTTTTGATTTTGTTTATGTATCCGACATAACACAATCGCTTCATTGGTTGAAGTAGGTCTGTCATACCTCTTTGGAGGTTTTTATTATCTAAGCACGCGGCGTATGGCATGACACAATCGCTTCATTGGTTGAAGTATGTCTGTTATGCCTCTTTGGAGGTTCTTTGGTTGAGTTTTTGATTTTGTATATGACATGACATAATCGCTTCATTGGTTGAAGTACGTCTGTCATACCTCTTTGGAGGTTTTTTATTATCTAAACTGTGTTCCGCTTCCCCCATGTTTGGCTGTGCCACGCGGCATGTGGCATACACATGCCGAGTGGCATGTGGCGGTATTTCGCGGACACAGCATAGTGTAGTTAAAATATTCTAAGAACTTTGTTATTTTCTATGCAAGAAGTTTTTAGTTTTAAGACTTGTCTTTGTGAACAACTGTTCCCAGGGTTTACACTGTACAGTATTCTAAGAACATTGTTATTTTCTATGCAAGAAGTTTTTAATTTTAAGACTTGGCTTTGTGAACATCTGTTCCCAGGGTTTACACTTTTAAACTTAGTTTGGACTATGAACATTGGATTTACCTGAAATGTTCCAATTTGATTAACTACACATTTTATTTTACACTATATATTGATGACGCCATGGCCAGCTTATTCCAATAAATATAAACTAGTAACATTTTGTTTTATTGTAACCCATCTTAAATAATGGGATTTGTTCTACTAGGGAACAACTACTAATTATTTCAGGGGGTGGAAATCAGAGGTTATTATGAACGTGTGTTTTATACTTATATTGCCTATTAATGCTGCAAAGTTTGTCAGAGAATATAACCAGGCGGAGATATCTTTATTTACACTTTCCCGTTCTTAAATCTTGCATTGTCTTACCATTAATCCTCCACCAGGGTTATCGTAACCATAAGTTACGTAATACTTTTTCTAAGTTTTATTGTCGTAACACTGATCTGCTCGGCAACTATACTAGCAATCTTAAAACACTTCTGCGACAAGGTTTATCAAAACCCGTCTTTATGGAGATGTGATTTACAAACTTAGGAAGATCGTGATAATTTTCATGAGTTATTTATTAAAACTATTAGAACACTGGGATTTGTTCTACTAGGGAACAAATACTAATTATTTCAGGGGGTTGAAATCAGAGGTTATTATGAACGTGTAATTCTAACGCGTACACCTATTTGCAGTGACCGCCAATTGGTGAGTATCGATCTGTTTTTGTGTTCTAAAAATCGGTATTTAATTGTTATCTCCAAACTAATTGTTGATAATACGCATCAAATATTAGTGTTGAATGCTTGTTACATGTTGGTATACCCTGCTTATGGTCGCAACGGCCGTATTGTGCTATGATGTTGACAGATAGGAATATGCAAAAGGAACGACAACTCTGGTTATTGATTGGAATTTGGAGTCGTGCAGGATGGGAGATGACGTTTGCCAAGGCTGTGAGCTTATTTAGACATAGATAAGTATGTGTAACATTATGTTTAAATAATATCCGACAGGTATTTAAGTGTATAATAACAGTTTTGAAACGGAAGTGTTTATTTCGATTCTTCTGTCATAGCCTAACAGAAGTACGACACTGTATGTGCTATTGCTTTAAAATGAAAGTTGGTTCCAGCTTATTATTTTGTCATTTCTGTATCGAACATAAGTCGACAACAAGTCGTCAATATTGCCGACAATATTACAATATTGTATTAAAGGAAAATGTGGATGTCAATTGTTGGGTCATAGCCTAACATAATTCTTTCCAAGTTAGCGGTACAGTGTTACAATTGGAAATCACGGTATTTAAATGCTATCTCGAAACCAATTGTTAATACGCATCAAGTGTTATTGAATGTGTGTGTGGATGGGCACATCAATTTCTTTTACATCATTCATCCAGGATGTTTTGGTCTTGTCGTATTATCGTTATATACACATTTAGATGACTAATATAATTATTCGAATAAAAAGTAAATAAAATAACGTTGTATATGCATTTGTAAATTATTAAATGTGTTTGTTTTATCGTTGATAAAGCGTCCGGGACATGCTGGATGGTGGATGACCTTGCCAAGGCGGCGATATAACTTAGCTTCAGTCCTAGAAAAATAGTATAGTAACGCTTTTGTTTAAATAATGTACGAGAGGTAGGTATACTATTTGAGTAAGAACTTGAGGTGTTTATTTCCATTTGTCTGGAATAGCCTAACGTAAGTATGGCATTATATAGGGTGGCATTGCAAGCGCAAGGCTATTGCGTCAGCATGTTGTAATAGTGTCAAACGAAAGTGTTGATGTCGATTTCTGGGACATAGCCTAACATTATTCTAAAATAATCATTAAATTATAAAAAATATATATTTTTAAAAAAATCGGTATTTAATTGTTATACATATATATATATAATGTTCTGTTATTGCATATTAAATTTGGTAAACTTATTGAAGTTCACGACATTATTAAGGTTTCATAGGGGGGAAAGAAAAAAAAAAAATAATAAAAAATAACAAAAAAATTAATATAACTATATATAAACCTTATCTAATATAATAAACCTATCCTGTCTTACTAGAGTAGCATCATTACACCATTTGCCACTGGTTTCATGCCAAAAAGGGTATCGAAAAGTCCGTATGTTCGGGGGAGAGGGACAAAAGAAGTGCAAGATAGAGAGGGTCTGAAGATAATGGTTCTAACGGCACTCCAGCACTTTTGACCAAGTAACATTGGTCCCGTGGCATAACAGGGAACAGTGGTCATAAAATCTGCATTTAAACGGTTGCAACTCAATTTCATAGCTTTTGAGTTGTTGAGTTATAAAATAGTTTATAGTTTTAATCAATATCATAGTGAGCAAATATGTTTTTATATTGTGCTTTAATTTCTGTATTTGCTTTACCTTCACAGGGATAAATTACAGGGTCAAACATGCTTCTGTTAAGATAAATTTGTCAGGTGTTTTTCATTTTAGTAATTTATTTCAGTAAACAGTTTTGCCGAAAATACAGTCTAAGAGCCCATGATTTATGTAAAGCCACTTGGTTTACAGCAGGATTTCGTGGTATCTTAAGAGTCTGTGGGAAAATGTTTAATCGTGTGGTGCTGATCATGGGAAGTCAACCAGGATCAGAATGTGTAAGGCGAAGACGCAGACTGCGAGTGTAGTAGCAAACTGGGATCGCAAATTTGTGGCTAAATGAACAGATGTCACAACGCTAAGGGATAAGGGCTCATTTGTAACCACTTTATTATGGCTTACAATTCAATTAAAAACTACAGCAACAACAACAGATAACAAAAACAAAGAACATACATTATTTATATTCACTTTAGAGAAATACGCACTTTCTACAGTGGGTGTCGGCAACTGGCCTAGAATTAAAGTGAATTGAATTGGGTTTTAAGGCGCACCAACACATGAAAGGTTATATGGCGCCTAACAGAAATGAATTAAAGTGAACCATATTCTTAGTGTGTGAAAAGTGGTGCGCTTTTTGTTGTCGCAGTTATAACAAACCGGTATAAATTGTCATTTTTTACACTTGGAGTATGCAAATGCATGAATGTTGGTTAATGAATATACTAACTTTACACCAGGAGTCTGAAAATGGCTGAAAACGGTATATACTACCCGTTATGTTATTTTACACCAAGAGTGTGAGTATGTCGATGAGCATGTAATTAACATGTCGTCAGTCCTTAGATATCTCCGCCCTGGTGTTTATTTCAAAGTATATTGACAATAGGTTCTAATACAACTGCGTGTGCTTTATTATTGACAACTGGCGGCGTGTTGATTGCAGGTCTATGCTATTGTTCTTTTGTCAATTTGTGATAGATATATGTCACAGTTACATATATTTTTACTTACTTCTGTGTCTGCTGCTGCTATAGTATAGTACAGTATAATTTCCTAAATATTTCGTCTAGCTGTCAGCTTTACACATTTATTCTGTTTGCGTACACTGATCTTTTCATTCAGTGGCTGTTGTTTTTATACAGAGTGGTGGCTGATGCTGTTTTAATTATAATTAGATCTCTGTGTTATAGGTTATTTTACGCCATACCTTGCACTTCAGTTCGTGTATCACGATGTCGAAAGGCCAATCAACAATGTTCCTATTTCGAATAACTGGGTATCAGACATGCGGTTGCGAGACGTACCAGATACCTTCAGTAGTTGGTATCATATGTTAAGCTCTCCGTTTACAATTTGCTAGTATAAATGATAGCCATGAACAAACATTTAGACCTGGTATATAAACTAAGTTAATTGCAGACCAGACTCGTACTATGAAAGCCAAAGTGAATATGTCGCACGGAACTGTATACATTTGGGCTCCTGCCGTTTTTGATCGAAGAGTTTATGGACATTTAGTTTTCTATTGTGAATGTCAAAGTAGGCCTATAACACTTATTTTGTGTTGAATTTGGAAATATATATTGAACTGCTTAATTTCTTGCCAATGAGTGTATATAGTGGCATTTCATTGTTCAGGAACAAGGAATTAGATGATGCTTTGTTGCCTGGTACTTTGGATGATACATAGTGGGGACTGCCCTCACATTATTTTAACTTGGGGCTTTTAAATTAATCCTAACGAAGCAAAAGTCGATGTGTTTTATGTTAAATATTAAAATCTTATAAAAGTCCATTTGTTTGTTGTTTTAAGACAATGCTGTATTGGGATGATGTACACTTATCAAGGCAAGCCTTGTTTGTGAATGGTTTACAACAAGGAATTCAATGTTTATAAGTTAAATTGAAGAAATTATACATTCAACTTTTAAGCTTGGCTGTGGCTTGGCAATCGTATAGATAATTTTTATATTTACCCTATTTGGGTTATATTAGCTCTCCGTAGCTATTTTATCGCAACAAACTGTTGTTGTGCCTTTTTGTAACTTTTATAAATTATTTATAAATTATGACCTGACACAATCGCTTCATTGGTTGAAGTATGTCTGTTGTATCTCTTTTGAGGTTTTTTGGTTGATTTTTAAAGTTTTTTGATTTTGTTTATGTATCCGACATAACACAATCGCTTCATTGGTTGAAGTAGGTCTGTCATACCTCTTTGGAGGTTTTTATTATCTAAGCATGTTTGGCGGTGCCACGCGGCGTATGGCATGACACAATCGCTTCATTGGTTGAAGTATGTCTGTTATGCCTCTTTGGAGGTTTTTTGGTTGAGTTTTTGATTTTGTATATGACATGACATAATCGCTTCATTGGTTGAAGTACGTCTGTCATACCTCTTTGGAGGTTTTTTATTATCTAAACTGTGTTCCGCTTCCCCCATGTTTGGCTGTGCCACGCGACATGTGGCATACACGCGGTATTTCGCGGACACAGCATAGTGTAGTTAAAATATTCTAAGAACTTTGTTATTTTCTATGCAAGAAGTTTTTAGTTTTAAGACTTGTCTTTGTGAACATCTGTTCCCAGGGTTTACACTGTACACCCAGGGTTTACACTGTACAGTATTCTAAGAACATTGTTATTTTCTATGCAAGAAGTTTTTAATTTTAAGACTTGGCTTTGTGAACATCTGTTCCCAGGGTTTACACTTTTAAACTTAGTTTGGACTATGAACATTGGATTTACCTGAAATGTTCCAATTTGATTAACTACACATTTTATTTTACACTATATATTGATGACGCCATGGCCAGCTTATTCCAATAAATATAAACTAGTAACATTTTGTTTTATTTGTAACCCATCTTAAATAATGGGATTTGTTCTACTAGGGAACAACTACTAATTATTTCAGGGGGTGGAAATCAGAGGTTATTATGAACGTGTAATTCTAACGCGTACACCTCTTTGCAGTGACCACCAATTGGTCAGTATCGATCTGTATTTGTGTTCTAAAAATCGGTATTTAATTGTTATCTCCAAACTAACCCACCCACCCTCCCCTGTGTTTGTCGTTTATATTGTATTTGGTACCAGTGTCTTTGGCTTGTCGTGTATATATTTCAGTGAAAAGCATGAGGAGATGAGATGCCTAATGGTCTGTCGTCGTCGTCATGGCTCCATCCGAACCTCGTTTGCGGTGGTATACATTGGTGCAATCTTTGGGGATACAGCTACAAGAAGTTTTCAAATACTACTATTGGCGTATGTCCTTCACTCCGTTTTATCGTGCCCTTAACGGTTTTCCCCTTGATACTCTGACGAGTCATCGAGTACATATGAGCTTAGCTTCTTGGATTTAACTTATATTTTTATATATTATATACATAAACCTTTCTGTATTTTTTCGTATTACACCTATCTACGCTTTCTCAAATGTAAGGGGTTAACTCAGCGGGGATTAATTTTAATTACACTGTCCTGTTGTTTAGGGATGATGACAGGGTAAGAGTGAGGTTTTGTGCACCCTTGAACCGGTTTAAACTCCCCGTAGGTCCCTTTTGTCACTGACCGTTCCAATGCGGTACCCTGTTGTCAGCCCTTATATGTTTGTGATGTGCTTTTTGACTGAATATGTTTGGGATGTACATTTTGAATCACCTTTGTGCTGTAATACGTGTTGGAGTGACTGTATTCTGTGAATGCTACTCTTTCTGTCGGACTTATATCTTTTTCTTTGTTATCGTGTTGTTCTGGCTTAACCCAAGTCATTGAGTACCTGCTTTGTGGCTTTCTAGGCTTTTGTTTGTTATATTCATATATACATAATTTATGCACTTATGTTTTGTACTTATATTGCCTATTAATGCTGCAAAGTTTGTCAGAGAATATAACCAGGTGGAGATTTATTTACACTTTCCCGTTTTATTGGAATGATAATAAGGTAAGAGTGAGGTTTGGTGAACACTAGAACATAGTTTAAACCCATAGCGGCCCTTTTTGTCACTGATATGGGCCATATTGTCCACTGGCCGTTCTAAGTCGGCAACCCTGTCTTCATGAACCTCTGTGTTGTGTATTTTTGTTTTCACCGTGTATTTAGTGAGCTCTGTGTGGTGCAGTGCGGACCTGCGGTGCCATTGCGTTTGTGTGCTGTAGTGTCTAAAGGGACATTTTCCTCATAGTGTTCACCACATTTCTTAAATAACATTTTGTTTAAACCAACATGTGTTCTGGACTGTTGAAAATTTACTAGAATAATATCCCTTATCGCTAGATTTACTTTATTACTTTTGATCAAAACATGAAAATGTCATCACGAGCAATAGCATCAGTCTGTTTTCAGGCACTCTATGGTAATGCATATTTATG
Organism: Cyrtodaria siliqua; assembly: GCA_037043455.1. Taxonomy (NCBI): domain Eukaryota; kingdom Metazoa; phylum Mollusca; class Bivalvia; order Adapedonta; family Hiatellidae; genus Cyrtodaria; species Cyrtodaria siliqua. The sequence goes on from JAWPHD010006351.1 coordinate 92,328, forward strand.
TACATTTTGACATTGCAGGTGTTTGGACATTTGCTAATTACCTATAATATATTAATATCCATTATCAGTAGATTTACTGTAATACATACGATTACAATATTCAAATGTCATTAGTAGTAGTAGTATAAATCAGTGTTGTATACATTGTGAAATTGACTTGTTTATTATATGACAGGTGTTCCATCGGTATTGCATCGACCATACATGTTATACAGTGTCCTGTCCCAGTGTCCAAAGTATATAAAATAAAATAGGAAAACCTCTAAAAGAATTCCTTTACATGAAAGAAACAAAATACGATAATAATATGTTTACGAATGAAGCCTCTTTGTCTCTCTCTCTCTCTCTTTCATTTTAGAAAAGGTACACACATCAGTTGTAAACCTAAATCATTTCGTTTTCACTTTGATTATTGATTATTGTCAATTAATTATTGTGAAAAAAAGGTTTTGAATAAGCGATATAAAAGCGCGACATTAAAAGATGCATTTTAGAACTATCAAACTATAGAAGAAAAATTGTCCTAAAGAAATCACAAAACCTAAATGCAATGGCAACGTACGTCCGCAGTTCACCACAAACAGCAAATTAAATTGTCTATGAAAAGGACAACGCAAAGCGTAGTGAAGACTGGGTTAACGAAATGAAACAGTTGGTTAGCACAAATCGATTTTATGCGTTGAAAACCTCGCTATTATGTCTTTAGCGCTCAAGATGACAAGACACTGTAAATAAAAATACATCCCATCAAAAGGAAATCTCTAACAATAACGTCCCCCATCAAAAGGAAATCTCTAACAATAACGTCCCCCATCAAAAGGAAATCTCTAACAATAACGTCCCCCATCAAAAGGAAATCTCTAACAATAACGTCCACATCCAGAGAAGTTAGCAAACGATACATGAATATGTAATTGTTAAAATATGTATAATATTATTAGAAACCATTCCTGTAAGCATTGTTAATTAAGATGAGCACTTCAAACCCATGTGAGCCTCTTGTTCATAACCGCGTGTGTTTCAACGGTTAATAAGTACAATATATTGTTTAACTAACCATTAATTTAGGTGTTGCCTCTCAAGAACTTGGCAATAAAATCAAGTCTGATACTTTGACTCATTTTTGTGTTTGTTGCTTCCAATGGATCACCTTTTCAGAATTTATTGTATTCTATTAGTTGGCTGTCGGGACATCGCAGTGCATAGCGGACCCGCTTCTTGCTAATGCGAACTGGGTTCGAATCCCGGTCTGAGGAGTATGTGCGATGATATAATGGCTAAATCGGACAGGTGGTTTTCTCCTGGTCCTCCGTTTTCCCGTCGATCGATTTAATTGTTATACGTATCGTGCCGACTTATAGGATAGCATCAGTGTTATTAATGAATCTACTTCACCTGCTATTCATTCCTATATAAATATAAAACAATTCAAGTAACGTCGAATCTGTCCAGCGTCCATATAGGTAAGTACACTTTCAGTTTTGTATTTATGAAATATTGTCTTTATATTATATAACAATTAAAATACTCGTTAACTTCCATCTGTTAGCTTTCATAGAGAGAATGACTTTAAAGTCTGACAATTCAACCACAAAAGTAACTCTGTTCAACGTCAATCGAGGTTATTACTTTGAATTCTGTAAATTTAAAATTAAAGTCTTAAAATAATGTTACAGTTCGACTTAAGTCATTATGTACCTTCACAGCCCATAGAGGATATTACATTATATTCTGTATTCATTAAATACTGTCTTAATATGAAGTAACAATTCCTACAACTGAAATCATTTTTTTTACTTTCCGTCTGTTCATATAGGATATTACATTAAATTCTGTTATTTCCGCGTATTTGTGCTGTTTTTTGCTAATTTTTGTTTTCGCGATTCGGTGCGGTTCGATAATCTTCAAAACAAATGGAAGCGCTCACGATAAAAACAATTCCATATTCTAATCAGTTCAATGCTGAATTAAGTCTTCTTCGGCATTGTTTTGCGATAAAATAATAATGGTGTTTTTATAGATTTACTTCTAGATGACTTCTTACGTTAATGTTCACGTTTTTTAACCGAGAAATGACGGTGAGAAAAATCCATACCGCTGTGAAGGAGCGTAATATCTAACCTTGTCGCGTTGAAGAAACTTATCCCTACTGATACATAATAACAATTCATGTCTCAGCTGATCTTTGCCAATATTTATTTCAAATAACCGTTACACTCTCTGTAACACTACCATACCCTTTAATAAGTAATACTAATAGTTTAATAACAAGTAGTAGAAGTATATCGCAGTTAATAGTAATTTACCTAATATTCTACAATTTTGATAGCTCTCTTTAATAGCAGTATTGTAGTAGCTTACTCAGGTATATAGTAGTAGGCGGGGTATAGTGTTAGACCAGTTGAATACATGTGTCGAAATCCAATAAGATAATTGCACGTCAATGCAGGTATATATTGGAATGTTTTAGAAGAGTTCTGAGAGAGTCTGAGATAGTCTGAGATAGTCAGAGGTTGTTAGAGATAATCTGGAGAATGTAGAGAGATTAGTTGGACAGTAGAGTTTGATAGAACTAATATACCACTATACGATCAGAAATTAAAATGGGGTAGTTTTAAAGATTATTAAAACGTGTATTTAAGAGTCTGAAATTGTTAATTATTAATGCCCTGGTGACATAGTGTTGCATCTCTCACTTGAGCCACACATATTATAAAAAAATAAAAAGAGTTTACTTCTGGTTGTACTCAAAGAAGTGGTCCAATTGGATGATATTCTAATAGTAAAAACATACGTAATCAGCCTCGGAAACCAAAAATTGTCAAATCGGGTCAATTCTTTCAGTACAACCGGACGTAAACGGAAATATTGTAATGAAAGAAATCGGCGATTTGACTTAACTTTCTCCCACAAAGTGCTTTTTTGTACGAACTGTGAATATATTGTTATACATTGGAATCAGAACTAACGAACACTGTAAAAGATTTGAATCAATTCGCTAATTTGACAAAGATACAAACTTCGAAACGAGATTGGTCAACTTTGTGTCAAACAAGCTTCCTTGCCATGTGTTACATAGATAGTAGGAGTTTTATAATAATTCGCGTAATAAATATATCATATCATTATAATATATTAAAAGCAAACAGCTTTTACCGAGTTTGTGTAACCAAAACAATGCTTTCACTATGACGTGAATGCAAAACTATTTTCTAAGTACAAGGTCTGTCCAATACGACTGCTTTTGCAAGGGTGAAGTTAAATGCATAATTTGACGGGAATCTCTGGGTGCAAAGTTATTTGAACTGTGAAAAACATCCACCAATCACTCATACTAAACAAGACAGACCAGTTTACAATACAACATCACAATATACTCACAATATATTATATCCAGTTCATGTATGCACAGTTGTAAACAGTGGGAGTATCAATATTATGATTTAGCCTATCAATACCTGGAAAACCAGTCACCTGTAACTTGAGAGCACTGTGGACAACTATGCAGATGCAATATCGGTTAAATAGAAATATGAAGACAGGACAACATACTCCCATGCTTTAATAAGTACTGATAAAGGTGATCCTTTGAGAGCAACTAACACAATTAAGAGAATAAAGCAGCAGTCTCGGTTTTAATGAGTCTGTTCATGAGAAGTAATGAAAGAAGCAACACTTCTCACGCCCCCTAGCACCGCCTTAAGCGATATTCTACTTCAATGCCACCTATATTGGGCTCGTTGGTCCCAAAGGACCAGTAAAAAATAACACGACTGATGGTAAAACTCAATGGTCTCCTGACAATCTAAAATAAAACATTTCTAACTTACTGATTAAAATCTGAAACAAAAGACAAAGCACGTCAGCACACAGTCAAAGCACAATCACACCGAACCTGTCCCCAAACGAGCCCCCAAATAAATAGGTGGTGAAAACATCGCGCCTCAACCGGGACTCGAACCCAGGGTCTCTGGCTTACCGTACATTGAGCTATCGAAACACACGGTTTTGCAATCGATAATTCCCCAATAACCTGTACCCGGTTACACAACTAAAGTCATTTTGTACAAATGTACCTTCCATCTGTTCTTAGCCCATAGATGATATTATAACATTAAATTCTGTATTTTATAAAACATTTTCAATAGAGGTTATTACGTTATAATATATATATGATACATATAATAATTCATTCAAAAAAGGTTACTGTTTAGGTGCAATATATTCAGCGTCCATAAAATCTATTTCTCTAAAAGGACTGGAGGCTACCTTCAAATGTAATTGGTGCCAATATTAATACGAGTGAAAACACTCATAACGTACTTCAGTGTCATATGAAATGTGCACATGTATTATATAAGCCACATCTTAAATATGACGACCCGGTGTACTTTTGTGTTGTTAGGTCATCAATATTAATTTATATGTGGTTGTTCATATTACTAGAAGGTGTATACATTATTACATTTAAGTGTAATAAGATCACAAAATACGAATTTATTATAGCTTTAAAGCATCATATGAATACATATTAATGATGTATGCTCAACAAATTAGCAAACTATTTCATTGACAATAATTAAATGTTTAGAGCATATGTACATTGAATATGTAACTCAAACGCATTATGATTGCTTCACTCGTATTTATATTGATACCAATTATTTTTCCAGATCGCCTCCAATCCCTATATATTTCGTATTCCGTATATATAAGATAATGTCTTGAAGTAGTGTGTTATAGTCAGAACTTTATAAATATTAGAACACACTTTCCAGTCACCAATTTTTAATTGTATATACTAATTCGAAATAAATGAACAGTAGATAAAACGTATCTCTTATCAAAGTACAGTCCTATTTAAATTTGTCCTAATTCTAACAGTTAAATATAACAGAATTCAAATTGCCAAAACATGAGTCTAGCGGACTGGTGATTGCAAGCTTAAAAGTGCCTAAAACATCGACATGACTTCAGCTCAAGACTTGCTTATAGACTCCCCGGGAACACGGAGAGGGCCAATTTTATACATGATCTCTCGCGGCAACAGCCGTGAGAATATGTCCAGACCGCCACATGGTTCTTGACTTATTGCCGCTAATGTGGCCAGCATTCAATCTCTTGTGACACCAGTATGTGGTTCAGCTTTTGATCAGACACAACTTATACTCATAAATAGCAGCCATATGGCTTATACATGACGACAGAGTCAGCGCTACGGGTCTTTTTAATGAGCTGGTTGGACATATACTATAGAATGATGAAATACCGACTACGACTTAGGTGTATATTCTCAGTAAACAGCACATCAGATATTAATTATATGGCTGTATTTATGTAACTGACCAACTTAAATGCACGCACGTGTCACATAGCTGCCTTAAGCCAAGTAATGATGCCACTTTCAACATTTCGGTCAACAATATACTTAACCAATATAATGAAACACGAAGTCTATATTATGTACTTTGATAGGATGCGAGATACTATAAGATATTTCAATATATGATCAAAAAACAATAAAACCAATACGACTTTAACACAATAGTATAAGCATTCATACAACTAAGTACTTACGTAGCTTTAATACGTTTGGCGTCCATAGAGAATATTACATTCATTTTGTTTTTATACACTATTGGCGTGATAAATTATAGGCGTGATAAATTATAGCAATTCATATAATAAAGTAACTCTGTACCTTCCACCTGTCCAAACAACTAAAGTACTTCTGTAGCTTCAATGTATTCAGCCTCCATAGAAAATATTTATTTAAATACTGTCTTGTTAAAACATAACAATTAATCAAACTAAAGTAATTTACAATTTTTCATTGCTATTGCCAACTTTGCATTTTAAAGAGGCACTACCTATATCTACGCGATTTTTAATGTAAAATATTAAATACTCAATATTACTGCATTTATATGTATACCAAGCTATTTTATGAGCATTCTAAGAAGAAACATGGTTCGTATTACAGTTCTGTAAATTGTTAATTATGATCAAAACAATATCCTGAATAAAATGCTGCCCAGCCGTTTATTCCTGCCGGAGAACTACGAGTTTTTACGATTTTCTCGGACATGCGCAATGCGATTACAAACTATTCGGAGCAGTTCCGATAGCAAACGAATCGATCGGAACTCTTCGCTAATCAGACGAGGTAGTTCCGATTGTAAACGAATAAGATCGGAAAATCTCCGCAATCGGCTTGCCTAAAACAATTACGAATACAATTTCAAAAATCTGATCTTTTCAATCCTGTTTTTCCCCAGCAAAACGCATATTACATTGGGTGAAATTATTGCTATTTACCTTTTTCATAGTACTCTTTATAATTACGTAAAGTTTATATCAATTGGTGGACAAAAATATATAGGTAGAGCCTCTTTAACGTATGTTTAAAGAAAATTTATTTCAAACGCAAATATTCACATGAATGTTTTCGAAAGCATGTGCATATTGTAAAAGAAAACAACAAATATACCCATGGAATCTCTGACCGTTCCAAGGCGATAGCCCTATTGTCAAGCGTTTTTGTGTTTGTGACGTCATACGACTTTTATACTTATTTTTACATATACATGTATATACATAATTTATATAACTACCATATCATTCCTTATTTGTAAATAGTTTATCTTTATATATTTACATTATGTTTTTAATTACCACTTCATTTTTTTTATCTTTCATCAGTTTTTACGCACAATATGACCTATTTATGTGTCGACGTGCCGTTAAAACACCATTCATTCATTAATTCATTCATTCAGTCGAACGGCCAGTCGATCCAATAACATGGTCGAACCGGTCGATAAGGCATATATATAAACACCTGAAATATGTGGCATTCATCCTTTCCAGGTAATTACAAAGAAGTGTACGCCAGAAGACCTTTTCTACCAACGTCCTTGACATATCCAACTGTTTTACTCTTCAGGTAAGACTACATTTTGATAATTTAGTATACTTTGTAGATTAGGTGTGGATTTATAAACAAGTATTCCAATTTACAGTTATTAATACTTTTCTTTAGCTCTACTTTTCGAAGAATAACAGAGCTGATGCACGGCGTCCCACTCCACTTCGTTTTGAGCGTCTAAAAAAAAAGAGTATGATAATGGACCTTTGGAAACCGTCGAGCACGACACATACGAAATATTGCCTGTTGTGTATACCAGTATATATCCCTTACATTTCTTCTTCTACCTCTGTCATATTTTGGCATGTATTACTTATAGTATTATCTAAAGGGCTGCAACAGAAATGTTGGTTCATATAAGCCCTGCTCCCATTAAACCAACATGCTGATAGCCAGTAAAATGTACAATGTCCCGTTTCACATCGAATTTAGCATATAAGCTGTATTTTTAGGTCTATTTCTTGACCACGCTCAACCAAATGTAATGTTACCTTCTATAAATGCTGGGCTCCTATGCAACCGAAATTGCGATATCCCGTAACATTGCAATAAAAGCAGATCAATGTTTTGGTTGCGTGTCAGCTGTCGTATACATCAATATCTGTTTAATTACGTATCCTAGCTCAACCAAATTCTGCCATGGTATTCATATTATAATTATCTTAATCATGTAGTTTAGACTCAAATGAATCATTGGGATCGAGAGATCCCACCTTAACATAGTCTATGAAATGTGCAATACCTTTTGATAAGGTAGGGTCCAAGCTGTTGCTACTGACCGTGTCTTTTACAATTATTATTCGTAGCTTCACCATGTTTGGACTCCATGTAACCACAACCTATGCCGAAAACGATCCAAACCACCGAACTAATTTGTACTAGATTCCTAAATGGTATAAAAACACGTATAAAGGCGGCTTTATTTCGAATTATTGTGCCTGCACCACCACCAACATCTCCAAGCGTTTAACTTCTTGTCTTACTGTCGTTAAAGATCACGTTAAACCTTATTGTACTAAAACTTATGAAAACTATGGGAATACTTTATTTGGTATATTAGAAATTCAGGAGACGTTCTTGATAACATGTGCAATAAACGTCACGTTTCATCTATTATAAGTACTTATGACTTGCCTTTTATAGACAAATTGTTGGTATCCCTATGGGTACGAACTGTGCACCTTTTTTCTTGTATTGCTATGAAAGAGATTTCATGTTGAGTCTTTCATCCGATATTCAGACAGATGTAATTGAAGCCTTTAATGACACCTCTCGGTATTTGTATGACATAGTGAACATTGAAAACCCTTTCTTAAGAATTCTACTATGCTTAATAATATCTATCCTAAGGAACTTCAACTCAAGAAAGCTAACATTTCTGATACTGTCGCTTCTTTTCTTGATTTACATCTCTCTGTTGAAAATGGCGAAATAATTAGTAAAATTTATGATAAGAAAGATGATTTTAATTTTGATATTGTTAATTATCCCCTTTAAATGGGGATGTTCCCCGAGCTATTTCTTATGGGGTCTATCTTTCTCGACTTATTATTTTCTCTAGAGCTTGAAGTCGTGTTGAGGACTTTAGTATTCGTAAATTTGTATAACTAAAAAGCTACTCCAGCCCTGATATACTTTTAAAATATAAAAGTAATTTAAGAACTCTTCTGCAACAAGGACTATCGCAACCTGGGTCCCGTTTTATTAAACATCTTACGATGAGTCTCAAATTTTTAAACTGTTCACATTGTTGCACCTAAGAATTCAATGTAGACAATTATGTGTGCATTATATGCAGAAATATCAAATGTATAAGAGAACTTAAATGAAATCGAGTTCATTTATGAATTGTAACGCGTAGTAAAGAATTTAAGAAATTAACTTACGATCAAAATTGTCGTAAGTTGTTTCATTAAACCGAGCCCTGACTTCTATGATCGTCCTTGAATGCTACCTTTCCTGTTCGACTATTATATCTACTTTCTATGGTGTGGTGATTTACAAACTTCATCAGATCCTTGGATATAATCACTTTCATACAATCTTTTAACTTGTTAAAAAGTTTATCAAAAGATGTTATAACCCTATCATTTTGCAACGTACTGCTATTAGTGGTTGACCCATTTGCAGTTCGCGACTATGCTTTCCTCTTTGATTGTGCGATGAACGGACAGATTGTGGACCCTATTATGACGCCTACCTAACTCCTTATAGGACGCTGGTGTTTGATGTTTGTATTTAACCTTGCTGTGATGTACCCTTAATGTTCAATATGTCATCCAGATACCGAACGGTGTCATTAAAGGCTTCAATTACATCTGCCTGAGTATCTGATGAACATGACATCTTTCATAGCAATGCAAACACAAAGATCATTTGCACATGGTTTACACTTATGTATCGTGTATAAGATCATATGCTGGTAGTTTACATTAATACATCGTGTATTGGATCCAGGTCGTCGATGCTGTTTTCTCTCTATTGAAAATGGAGACTTACTTATTTCTGCGTAGAACCAGTTCTGTATCCCTCCCGTCATCCATATGAATCGACACCGAGCTTCCAGTGGGATTCGAAGCCGCAGTGGGGAGAAGCGAGAAAGTTTCAAACTCGGAGTCTTTACCTTTACAAGGTTCGAATGTTACAATACGTGACAGAATGGTGCAAAAAATATTAATACTATATTTCACTGTTATTAATATTATTACTGTTAATTTTAACAAATATTTCCCAGAATTTTTATTGATATTCATATAATAAAAATAATTGTAACAGCAAGCAGAGTGATTCCGTGTTTCTTTATAGTACAATATCGCTTACGCCGGTGCTAGGAGGCGCGAGAGGTGTTCATCTTATAATTACCTCTCATGAACAGACTCAATAAAACCGAGTCCGCTACTTTTCTCTCTTGTTTGTGTTTGTTGCTTCCAAGGGATCACCTTTTCAGTATTTATTTATATAGGAATAGTTACGAGTTACTGTTACAATTATGATATTAATACCTGGGAATAGGTTACCCTATTGTCATCCCAATAAAGAGGGATGGTGTAATAAAGAAATCCCTATCTCCTCTAGCAAACTAAGCAGCATTAATAGGCATATACGTATAATACAAAGATGATACAGTTTACCTACTTGACATATTTATTATATCAAGCATTTGATACTGTTAGATAAATTATCATTAATTAATGAATACTATGTGCATAATTAAACAGGCTCGAAACATCACAATAGCAACTAGTTATTAAAGTGTTTAATATATTTACAGAATGAAGCCATGTGAATTAACATTCATCGTTCTGGTGGCGCTACTCGTTATGACAGTCACGGCCAATAATCATGATAATGCAACGGATTCTGGTTATGGTCGTCGTAGTGTCAAAGCCAATGCTGACCCGCTGAGTCATAAAAGAAGTGAAATTCGGATTAAAAGCGAAGAAAAGGCTCATAATCAAAAAAGGCAGAATTACGGTAATCCACCACCGGCAGAAGAAGAAGTAACCGAATCTCCAGACCTTGACGACTTTAACCCAAACATATATTATTGATGTGGATACTAGTCAGAGAAATTAAAAAAAATCAAAAAAAAATGACAGTAAAAATAAAACGAAAAAAAAAGTAATTGTGGTTTTACAAGACATTTTGCTATCCAATAGCAATATTTATCACTTTGATAATCTCTTTCAAACAAAATGAAATAAACCAAAACAGCAACAATTATTAATATATTATGCAAGTTGTATGTAATATTTTCTCAAAAGATCTATGCTTTCATTCAAGCACAATATGGGGTTTGTTTAGGTTATGTTTAATATTTGAAATATAAAACAGACTATCAGATCTAGTGATGTTTTTATTTTATTGTCCTTACATTTCTCTGAAAGTTATGTTATATTAGTTTTTCAATTTAGGACATTATAATATAAACTCTTCAATGAAAATGCAATTTCTCATAAAATAAATTCATTTTCTGTAGTAAAATGGAACAGTGTAAATAAATAAATCCCAGCCATGAACTATTCTCTAACCAACAAGCTAGCATTAATATGCAATATAAGTAAAACACAAAGATAAAGTCGGACAGCAAATGTAGCATACACGGACTGCAGTGAACCAAAACACACATGGAAACAAACACAAATTACAAAGATCAATAAAAGGCCAGGTATTGGACACCACAACATAACACAGTTGAAAATAGGGCTACTACCTTGGACAGTTGCCAATAGGGCTACTACATTGGACAGTTGACAATAGGGCTACCACCTTGGACAGTTGACAATAGGGCTAATACCTCGGACAGTTGACAATAGGGCTACCACCTTGGACAGTTGACAATAGGGCTACCTACTTGGACAGTTGACAATAGGGCTACTACCTTGGACAGTTGATAATAGGGCTACTACCTTGGACAGTTGATAATAGGGCTACTACCTTGGACAGTTGATTATAGGGCTACCACCTTGGACAGTTGACAATAGGGCTACCACCTTGGCCAGTTGACAATAGGGCTACTACCTTGGACAGTTGACAATAGGGCTACCACCTTGGACAGTTGACAATAGGACTACTGCCTTGGACAGTGGACAATAGGGCTACTACCTAGGACAGTTGACACTAGGGCTACTACCTTGGACAGTTGACAATAGGTTTACCACCTTGGACAGTTGACAATAGGACTACTGCCTTGGACAATGGACAATAAGGCTACTGGCTTGGAAGTTGACAATAGGGCTACTGCCTTGGACAGTTGACACTAGGGCTACTACCTTGGACAGTTGACAATAGAGCTACTGCCTTGGACAGTTGACAATAGGGCTACTACCTTGGACAGTTGACAATAGGTTTACCACCTTGGACAGTTGACAATAGGACTACTGCCTTGGACAGTGGACAATAGGGCTACTGGCTTGGAAGTTGACAATAGGGCTACCACCTTGGCCAGTTGACACTAGGGCTACTACCTTGGACAGTTGACAATAGGGCTACTAACTTGGACAGTTGACAATAGGGCTACTAACTTGGACAGTTGACAATAGGGCTACCACCTTGGACAGTTGACACTAGGGCTACTACCTTGGACAGTTGACAATAGGGCTACTACCTTGGAAAGTTACTTGCCAAAAAGGCCACAGGGGAGTTTAAATCAGGTTCTATCGTAACTTATTTATATTTTGGTGAACGTTTAACTGTGTAGTAGTATTCATTATTTTATGAGAATTTTGACTTTTTAACCACATACACCTGGAGCTTTCATATTAGTACGTAGGACTTCTTCAGCAGACTGATGTTACTCCACTGGTCAGGTAAACATCTTGTCCCAGAGAATTTATCTCAAATTCTTTTTACAACATAATGTGTACACAATCGAAGAAAAAAATATTAGAACGAAGGTAATCTACTTAGGTTGATGTTCTCCTATGTTTTGCTATGTAAAGGTATTAGAGTTATATGTACATATGCAGTTTAAATAATGCAATTCGTCGCCTATTTGTGACTATCACAAAGAGTACATGGACGCCGGTCTTTCAATATTTAAAAACGACACTTTTCTAAAGGAAGTTTGTGATTTGAAAGACGAAAATTGTTTTTGGAAAGGAAAAGTACAAAATTGAAGTCTGGTTGATACATTATAGTTTAAAACAAAGTATTGACCTTCATTATTGTCCTGCAGTGCAGAATATGCTTATTAACTCATAAACTGAAACAGCTTAGAAGCCATCGGAAGCGTTACAACTTAGAGAATTACGCTAACAAACAAACTGAATAAAATTGAGCTGTACACACTATGCCGAATAACTACGCTAAGCACAACACAGTAAGTGTGCATATCCAAATTGTTTATTTATAGCACAGGCAAATGTTATGTAAGCACATGAGTTAAAAAGTCAGCGTGCCTTTTTAACGAAGCGTTCATTTCTAATCAGTTGTTTCAAGCGCAAAATCAAGCGTAAAATAGCTGCCGGGAGAAAATAGCATTATATCCGGATTGTAACTGGGAACAACGTTTAACATAATAACCGATCAAGTCACGGGTGTTTAAACAATATTGAAAAAAAAAAAGTTGTCAGGAAGACGTATAAACACGCCACGACCATTTTTTCTTACCAGGCTCTTTCTTCCCAATGTTTAACCATCAGTTCTTCCTACCAAACATTTCGAATCAAGGTGTGCGATCTCGCTTCGCACTTGTCAAATCCTTGACGTGCGTTACATATTGATTACACATTCATCTTTGTAGCACGATGTGCTAGAAGTACACATCAGCACAGAAATAAAAATATTGTTACAGGCCAAAAATGTAGCAATTTCCCTAGCAATAGTTTTTTGAATGAGAGCAATACGCTTGTCTTTGATAAGGTTGTATGGTAAAGTTGTATAACAACATAATGTTTTCTCTTACAGAAACAAACAATAATTAAAAATATGAATAAAACGCAAGCTATAAATTCACTAAAATTAAAGGGTTGACAGTAGGGCTACCGCATTGGAACGGTCAGCGACAAAAAAGGTCGATGAGGGTTTATACCAGATTCTAGGATGCACCAAACATCTCTATTTTCCTATTGTCATCCTAATAAAACGAGAGGGTGTAAACGACGATTTTCAACCCATGCATGAATTGAAACATTTGATAAAAAACGTACACTTCGTTAAACATGTATTCTAACTTTTTAACTCTTGTGTTTTCATACATAATACCGGTGCTTTACATACAACATTTGGATCTGCACACTACCTGCTGTATGCTTAGTGTTAGCGCAGTGTATAGTGGATACAGCGAAATTATTTATTCAGAATGGTGTGTAAAGTTAAATATGGTTGACTGTGGTCATTGAATGCTACATTTCCTGTTCGACTTTAATATCTACATTAATATTCCATTTGTTCTACAAATATATATATACTCACGGTCAATGAAAAGGCACCACAAAACAAATTATTTTAAAAGTTAGAATTTGAGGCGTTTTAGAAAAAAGATGATATAATCGATATATCGAGTCGACATTTTTTTTTTTTACCTGCATATATCTGGATTTCTTGCATTCCACATTGTTGCTATGAACTGCACGTGCATTTCCGGGTTTCTTCATTCTCTCTTAAGCATTCATTTCATAATACTGTCATAGGCAAACAATGAAAGGCCAGTAAAATCAATGGGATTTATTAAGAGACAGATGAATTCAGGTTGGTTGAAATTTAGTGGAACCGTTTTCTTTTGATGATTATCTATAGTAACCATTATTAAATGACAATGTAAATAACTGCGTAACTGTTTGTCATAAAAGCCTTCCAATAAACATGTAAATAAATACTAAAAAATGGAATCCATTGGAAGCAAAACACACAAACAAAGGATAAAGGTAGAAGACTCGGTTTTATTGAGTCGGTTCATGAGGGGTAATGTAAAGTGAAACACCTCTCACGCCTCCTAGCACCGACTTAAGCGATATTCTACTTTAAAGCCACAAAGATTGGGCTTGATCATCCCAAAGGACAAGTAAGTAATAACACTACAGCCGTTCACGACTGAGCATGGAATTACGTTCATACTGACGCAATGTCATCGCGTGCTCAACTCCGCCCCCATGCTCGCTGGCTGAATGTAAACACAAGTGTGAAAATAAATCTCGATTTGAATCCGGCGGAGATGTAAACCAGCCAGCATTACAGTAGAATTGCTCGAGATATATACCTTGAATATGCTATTTTGAAAGTAGTAAGGCCCCGCAACTGATCATATTTCTGTATATATATATATATATATAGGGAGAAATATTTGTGAACTACCAAGGACAGACAACCTTCGGACGAACTACGGCAGGGCGCCTAGCTATGACGAGACACACATAAATCAAGCGTATGAATTCACTCCTTAAAAAAGGTAGCTGCAACACACGTTGATGAACTGTATCTCTACATCATAACACACTCGTCTGGAGGCACAAATAACATATAGAAGCATACATACATACATTTATAGCTCATATGAGTGGGCCACATTTAAGCGTTTAACCACACATAGCTATATTGAGACAGTGACAATGAAAGGTGCCGGATCTTGGGGATACTGTGAATTCAGTAAATATAATAAAGGGAGAGAATTTGAACTCACTACGGCAACATTCGAAATTGGGATCTCGTAAGAGATTCACGTTCACAAGGCAGATTTATATATAGGAAGAAATAGTTGTGAACTACCAAGGACAGACAACCTTCGGACCAACTACGGCAGGGCGCCTATCTATGACGAGATACACAGAAATCAAGCGTATGAATTCACTCCTTAAAAAAGGTAGCTGCAACACACGTTGATGAACTGTATCTCTACATCATAACACACTCGTCTGGAGGCACAATTAACATATGGACGCATACATACATACAATTATAGCTCATATGAGTGGGCCACATTTAAGCGTTCAACCACACATAGCTATATTGAGACAGTGACAATGAAAGGTGCCGGATCTTGGGGATACTGTGAATTCAGTAAATATAATAAAGGGAGAGAATTTGATCTCACTACGGCAACATTCGAAATTGGGATCTCGTAAGAGATTCACGTTCACAAGGCAGAATTATACATAGGAAGAAATATTTGTGAACTACTAAGGACAGATAACCTTCGGACGAACTACGGCAGGGCGCCTATCTATGACGAGATACACAGAAATCAAGCGTATGAATTCACTCCTTAAAAAAGGTAGCTGTAACACACGTTGATGAACTGTTTCTCTACATCATAACACACTCGTCTGGAGGCACAATTAACATATAGACGCAAACATACATACATACAATTATAGCTCATATGAGTGGGCCACATTTAAGCGTTCAACCACACATAGCTATATTAAGAGAGTGACAATGAAAGGTGCCGGATCTTGGGGATACTGTAAATTCAGTAAATATTATAAAGGGACAGAATTTGAACTCACTACGGCAACATTCGAAAATGGGATATCGTAAGAGATTCACGTTCACAAGGCAGAATTATATATAGGAACGAATATTTGTGAACTACCAAGGACAGACAACCTTCGGACAAACTACGGCATGGCGCCTAGCTATGACGAGATACACAGAAATCAAGCGTATGAATTCACCCCTTAAAAAAGGTAGCTGCAATATATATCCAGTTATGCCTGCATAACGTGTTTTATGAACAAGTCTGTGGGGTCATTATTGATAACGTCAATATTAGATGATCAGCATCTTATTATCACGCGCAGGAACATGAGTTCAGTGTGTGCTCCATGCTGATTGGCTATTTTATGGGCGCGCTCATGAGAAGTTGGGCGTCTGGCACACCAGTCATTCAGTTTATATTTATCAATGGATAGAGAGAGAACGCAATTTGTATTCCGGAATTTATTAAAAGGTCTACGTTTTGCAGGATTTTCAATCGGTGTAATTGATGTTATTGTCATAGATGAATATTTAAGCGTTTATTTGTGTACGCTTTTTACAAGGGACATCAACAGTCGAATAAAGCGTTTCTTTGTGAACATATCTGTTTTACACGGGATATTTCTACTGACTTGCATCATACATGTAAGTTGTCGCGATGTGAAATGTTTGTGTTATTGGTCATAGTTTCATTCGGCGTCTTGCCTGTGATATGACTGGTTCGGACATCTTACGCTCGAATTATGACTTGTCACAGTGTTCAGTTAGTCAGAAGGGTTTAGGTGGATGGAGGATTATGGACAAATCCGCTTTTATGAGAACATTTCATTCTTACTTGTTGGAAGTGCAGCCGGACATAGTGATTCTACAGGTAGGCGGAAACGACCTGTGTATCTACAGTGTTCAACCTTTCTCTATAGCAGCTGCTATAGCGGATCTCGCAATTTGTATTAGGGATCGGTACAATGTATCGAGGGTGGTAATCTGCGAACTTTTCACAAGGAGAAACCCAAGGAATATTTCACCTTCTGTTTACGAGGAGCGGCGTGTTCGTTCCAATGCCATTCTGAAAACGATGGTTGAGATACATACAGACATCAGCTTCTGGAGTCATCGGAGACTGTTCGGCGCTAAGACTGACATATTTTTGGCAGAGGGCGTCCATCTTAACCCATTTGGCCAGCGTAGATTCTATAGGTCACTGCGACACGCTATAATGACAGCGGTCAGGGAGATTAGCACACCTTGAATAGGGGAGTATTTGTTTAAATCAATAGCTATTTATTATAAAATATAGATCAATATATTACATAATGCAGCTAAATTTTACAGTTTAATTTGTCGGGCTTATTCATAAATAATTATTATTCTCGGCCCACCCACTTCAATAGACATATCTTATTTTTCACGAGGAATTGTTTCCATTCATACAATATTGTTATTCCTGATAATATACACATCTGACAGCATTTTCTGTCTCGTCAGCACGTGTTAATCAATAGTTTGTTAAACATGTTTACATGCTCGACTGCATTTTACATGTTGATTTGTTGATGCCAGCTTTTACAATGGGCATGGCAGTTTACGTGAAGCAGCACCCGCTTACACATTTGACTTTCATGAATAAATACAAAATTAAGAAAGACTGAACAGTGTGACCTTTCGAAGAAAACACACATACTTCCCACTCTTATAATAGACCTAGGCGTAAAATTAAACAGTAATTGGCGATATTTTTGCAACATGAACATGGTTTGAACACATTTAATTGGAATAGCATTCCCCGATTTTTGAAATAAATCATTGGATTTATGATATAATGAAAAATAACGAGTTGAACTCACCCTCTGTTGTGTTTTTTTATCTTTGTCTCTACCTCGGAAGTATCATTGACTCTCGTTTCCATATATCTCCAAAAATGAGCTAGAGTCAATGTTTAGTACTCATGTGTTAGGTACCTTCAAAGATACACAACACAACAGAACAAAAACGTCATAAAAGTTTAATTGCAGAGTATACGCTTGGCGGCGTCGTTTATACAGGCTGATGGTGTAGTGATACAGACGTCGTTTATCCAGAGCAATGTCCTTATAATTCCAGATAGTGTAGTGATACAGACGTCGTTTATCCAGAGCAATGTCCTTATAATTCCAGATAGTGTAGTGATACAGACGTCGTTTATCCAGAGCAATGTCCTTATAATTCCAGATAGTGTAGTGATACACAAGAAATTGCTTCTTTTGACTATTACCTTCTGTTATTTTAATTATTTATGAAGGACTGTAACATTTAGTTTTGTTTTTCTGAGGTCAAGCAGACGTTTACAAAAATATCAAGTACATACATCTGGTATACTATCGCATGCAGAAATTTATTTCCTGTCCAACAAAACCTTTCTTCCTACGATCCCTGTTAAACCCGCCGAGATATCAAAGTCAAAAGTCACCAGATGCAATTTAAATCAGGCCTACTCGTCATTTGTTTAGATATCCGGTTTACATTCCAAAAGTATGATGCTTTTATTTTCGGCAATCTGATACAATCGAGATACTGAGATTGAACTAATTACGTCATAATACAGAACATTTAGGCGAATTATGACGTCAGTAGACCAATTGCAATATCTCGATTGCATTAGATTGCCGAAAATAACGGAAACATGAACTACGATGACGTCACGTCCGGAATAACAAGTTTGAAATTTTAACGTTCCGTAAAAATATTTTGAATTTTTATTTTAAAATGGTTATTTAACGTCTAACGTTATGGATATTATCGGAACGATGTAGTAAAATAGTACTGTTTTAATGCGGAAATAAAATTTTTTATGATGGATCATCAAGAGATTCGTGAATTAGAAAATCTTTCTTTGCGGAAAATGACGACGGATTCCGCCAATAGCGTTAATTCAGAGAATCTTTCTGAAAAAAGGGATTATATATTAAACAGAAACAAGGCAATGAAGAAAAAACTTGCATGCTACAGTCATGTTCAAATGTAAATCATTCTATTGAAAACATATCTAAACAAGTTTCAGATCTTTCGGCTAACGTAGATTCCAAATTCGCACAGTTAGAAGATAAAATAACTGCCTTAAATAAGCACCAGAAATGTCTTAGCCAGGAAAACACAGCTTCAATGTGCGAAATCAAACAAGATATTTCAAATCTTAAAATTAATGTGGACAAGAAAAGCAATATTATCATAACCAAATCACAAGGAATATTTGACAAGCTGAAAACCTCGCAAGACCTGATTAAATATATTCAAGCTACCAAAGGATGCCGGCCAGAAGAACACACCCATTCAGTTACGCCCACCCAGAAAACTGCAGTAACGCAACCCCCTTCATTAACGCTAACCCCTTCAGTTACGCTGATCCCGCAAACCCCTTCAGTAACACCAATCCTGCGAACCCCTTCAGTAATGCCGATGTCGCAAACCACTGCAGTAACACCGATCCCAACTACTGCAATAAAGCAAGCCCCTTCAGCAACGCAAACCCCTTCAGTAACGCCGATCCCACATCCACCCTTGGCAATCAACGCTCATCTTCAAGTAAGTCAAAACATGACCTCTCCACGATACGCCGATAACTACAAAAAAAGACATGTACTCCATAACAATACCCTCATCATTGGTGATTCTCTTTTAAAAGGAGTAAAAACAAAGGGTTTATATAAAACAGATGTCAAAACTATGAGAGGCGCCAAGATCCGTGATGTAACTGATATTGTTCCCACACTTGGTATAGGAAAATATAAAACAATAATTCTGACTGTGGGAGGCAACAACGCCAGTAATGGTCAGACCATTGCACAGATTGAGGAAGAGCTTGAAAGCCTCCTACTCCAAATAAGGGTATATGGACATTCTGAATGAAGTATAATTCTCTCGGGATTGCCACCACGACGAGACACATATGTAGAATATACCAACAACTTGCTGGTCGATATTTGTGATAACTATAATATTCATTATGTTCCACAGTATAAAACATTCTTCAAATATCCGTCTTCTTCCGTGGTCAACAAAGGGTTTTATCGCGTGGACGATATTCACCTGAGTGCACAAGGGACAAGTCTCCTCCTGCAAAATATCAATGCAATTAAGCCCATTTTTAAACCAGAAATGGATGACTGTCATAATTGTGGCAAACGAAACCACAATACGGACCACTGTACACATGGCAAACCAATAAGATGTCATGGATGTCATGGATATGGACATAAGCAAAGGAAGTGTCCACATGCTACAAGTTAGGAATGCGGCAAAGAAGAAGACGCCATTCACCATGTAAATACTCATGGACAAACACTTTATTCTTATAATGTATATAATGCATTAACTAGTATTTGTTCGAAATGTCATTCTTATCTATGTACAAAGTGTATGCCAACTGATATTCCTTTTGAGGACACTACTACTTCATATCTTAGTGATGCGGCTAGTAATACTGCTAGTAATACAAATTGTAAGTCATCTGATATTCTTCTTGTGGCCACTACTACTTCATATCTCAATAATGCAGCTAGTAATACTGTTTATATTTCCACTAGCAAAGCAAATGTTTTAAGTAACTTTGAAACCAAATCGAAGCACAATGATGAATGTGTGAGTTTGGGTTTAACAAAAAAGGGACTCAAAATTGCAAATATTAATATAGGGAAACTTCTTGTTGATAAACCTAAATTTGAAGACCTTAAGTTACTAATAACTCAAAAGGAAAATGTCAATGTGTTTGTTATATGTGAAACATGGCTTCAAAATGAAGAAGACAGTAAATTAAACTTAGATGGTTTTAAATTTGAAAGAAGGGATAGAAGTCAAGGGCATAAAGAAAAGGGTGGTGGGATTTTAGTGTATATAAAAGAAAATGTACATTATAAACGTAGACAAGATATCGAACTTGGGAAGATAGAAAGCATATGGTTGGAAATAATACTGCCGAAATCTAAACCAATTATTATTTGCTCTGTATACAGACCTCCTAGCTCACTTATACAATGGGTTGATGATTTTGAGCAGGAAATCCAAAACGCTTTAGTTCATGATGAAAACGAAATCATCATTATGGGTGATACAAATTATAACTTCCTAAAAACATCACCTAAAAGATGGTTAGATTGTCTTGATACATACAATTTTACACAGTTAATACAATCTCCAACAATGGTTAATATAAACTCGTCTACCCTTATAGACCATATTTACTCAAATAAACCACATAATATATGTGAAACAAATGTTCCAATATATAGTGCAAGTGACCACTACCCAGTCTGCGCAACAAGACATGCAACCTTCATTAAATCACATAATACACATACAGAAATAACTTATAGAGATTTTAAGAAATTTGATACAATGCATTTCAATAATAGTTTAAATAAAACGTTTGATCTTATCAATATAGAAAGTACGACAGATGTAAACTCTGCCATAAGCTCGTGGAATGATTATATTCTTAATGTACTAGATAAACATGCACCTATAAAAACTAAACGAATAAAAAGCAACACACTTCCAAGTTGGTTGACTCCTGAAATAAAAGAATCAAGGAATAAAAGAGATTTCTATCATAAGACAAAAGATTTTGTGCAGTATAAACATTGGAGAAATAAAACAAATATTCCCATTGATCAAGCTAAAAAGGATTACTACACCAAGGCCATAGAAGATAACAAAAACTCTGGGACTATGTGGAGGTATATAAATGAACTTACATCAGGGAAAACTAAGTCAAAACACCCAAACAAAGTAAAAATTGGTAATAGGTATGTCACATCTAAGAAAGATATTGCTGATGAGTTTAATGATTTTTTCACAAATCTTTCAAATAATATTTCTGATTCTAATGAAAGTCTTAATCTAGAAAAACTAAGGGATTTTGTTCGACAAAAAATGCCAAATAACAAGGAATTTTCTATTAGACTTAACCATGGATGAAGTTCTAAAATACATAAATCAGCTTGATTCTACAAAGTCAACTGGTCTAGATGGCATAGGCCCTCACATTTTAAAAACGGCGGCGCCAGTTCTTGCAAAATCGATATGTCACATTATAAACATTAGTATTATGACATGTGTATTCCCAGAAAAATTAAAAAATGCAAGAGTAGTTCCTATATATAAATCAGGTGATGCTGATGATCCCGGTAATTACAGACCAATTTCTATTTTACCCACATTATCAAAAATACTAGAAAGACATATAGCCAATCAGTGTATTGAGTATCTGTGTGTGTGTGTGTATTTCTAAGGATTACACTGCACATGATGTTTACGCAGCAATACGGTGTAGCTGTGACGCAAACGTCCTGTACACAGTGTTTACACAGTGCAAGGTGTTTACACATACAGATGGTAGAAGTCGTTTACTGAGCGCAAGGTAATCACAAATGGAAAAAAATATGTTAATTCAGACTTTAAAAAAACGACAGTACAGTCATGGAGGATTTTTCATTTCAATGTGTGATATCAGTGATTGGTTTATTACAAATTTCATATCCGAATGTTTTTGATTTCAGACTACGGTCCTTTCGGTTTCCAAGTGAGACACAAAACAACGTCATTGAATGGCGAAGAGTGTAAAATTATACAAATACCATTTCGGAATACCAAGCAATTTTACCAAGTAGAAATATGCGAGTAAGTTTAATTGAAATTATAGCTTGTTTAACGCTGTTTCTCAACAAATTGAAGCAAATAGCATTTGAAATTTTAAAAAACTGAATTTACAATTAAAGAGATATCTATATATTTAAATAAGGTACACTATATGAGACACACTAAATTGATTGTTGTTTTAAGTTAACTATGGCGGTTTTCATAATCCAAGTCGCTGAATATAGTATGTGACTTTTTCTGTGTAATATACGTTACACCTCATGAATTGTGTTGATAAAGAAAGATTTTTTAAAAAAAAAAATTGAATAATACATATTATTTTGATTATCTTATGTTGTGTGACACTAACAACAGACCTATTTGAATATAATTCAAATCATGTTAATAAGAAAAGTAACAACACCCATTTTTAAACATGTTTGTATAGAAATTAATTGAAACAACAATACACAAACATTACAATTGTGCAAAACAATAGTTTCTACTTCAAACCAATTAGTTAATACAAAAAATAGAAGAACAAAGATTAACATAAAGACAAGAAAAATATTTTTGTCAAAAACAAAAGCTCAGTCATTAGAAGTCAATCTGCGATTTAATCAGCCTATTTTGTAACGTATGTTACGATGATATTTGTGTGGGTTTCATGTGTGCTGGATTACAGAAGATCGACACAAATCATACTTATACATTTTCATTTCTTGACAAAAGGAAAAGGAAAGCGTACATATGAGAATATCTAAACATATTTACCCCACCCCATTCCTCAAACCAAATAAATTAAGAGTACAAATAAAATTAGCAATCCTATATAATTATAGAGTCCATGAATATTTAACATTATTTAAATAGTAGAAATTAAACCAGCCTCTTTTAAAACATAGCCAATAAGTATAACAATGTATGACTACATATATATATATGTATTTATACAATGCCATCTATTAAATGTATAAGCTCGAATATATCAATAGTAACGTATGTTTCATTAATCAACATTGACCTATATGCTACATACTAGAACCGCAAACCAGTTTTTAAATTAAGAGTGATCACTTATGCCATTTATATACTCTTCTAAATGTTCAGGAAAATTAATACTTGTTTTCTGGTATAGTTTAATGTGTTCAAATAGTAATGTATGCTTATTAAAAGTAACTTATGTTTCATTACACATGTAATTCAGTCTGTAGAACTACTATTTATTAATCTTGTTGACTTAAAATAGATTTTCGAGTTGACCATTCACATTTTCATTCAGCATGAACCTGTTTAGATGTTATATGTATATACCATTGTAATTGCATTCAGTGTAAGGTAGCGTATGTTACATCACGTATGTTACATTTTAGTTCTGTTGATGCATTATGTTAAGAATCACACAGAGAACAGGTCAATTACTTATGTCTATGATTAGTGTAGTAAAACAGGTTTTACGAAAACACACCATTATTTTTTGAATAAGCATGGAACATAGCAAGAGGGACTGTCACGTATGTTACATCCTTAGAATGCCTTGATTTTTTTTATCCTATTAGCCTATTTCTTAACAAAAACCCAGCCGAGCTAACTTTAAGTTCAAATGATAATTGTATACATGGGTGCTCTTGAACATGTTCGGCAATTTGTATGTCTCATTAAACCTACGGTATGTAGTCTATGATACTCTCAAGTTATGGTAACGTATGCTTTATTCACTTTGGCGATATCTTTGAAGATAAACTTGTCTTAACGTATTCTAAGACGTTTTACTTGTAAGTGTAACATGATATTTCAACTATTCTTAATTTTATAATATTTATCTACAATATATGATTTAATTTTCTTATCAAATGTCAAATGTGTTAGTTGGCGACAGTAAGGCCAAAACAAAAAAATTAGCTGTGTTTCCGGTGGCCCGACCGACTTTATTTTTAAGGGGCCGACCCTAAAACTTTTTATGAAAAAAAATAATATATTTTTTTTTTTATTGGTTCTGAACAATGATTTATCACAATATCTCGAGCGAGGTAAACTGACATCACAGAGAAACTTTCAGTTGTATCATCAATTTGTATGGGGTTTATGAGATAAATACATGTAGAATCTGACAATATCTTGCTCCAAAAAAAAATAAAAATACCTACCTACCTTCCCTATTTTTTAGAGCATGCAATAGAAAACACACCTATTTTTGTTTTGGCATTTGAAGGTGTTTGACTCATCATAACAAGCAAAAGGGATAATTTTTGGAACAGTCTTTTAGTGCCCCGACTTATCCAACATACCTTCATTGCAAATGTACACTGACCATAATTGTTACTATTACTAGTAAAAAGAATTTCTACGGCGACAACGGTGCACGGTGTTATTGAGAAACAGCGTTAAGCGCAATACGGCTAGACGAACTTTGAGATGGATTACGGTATTGTGTTGTATCTCGTTAGAAACATGCATTATTAACTTCAAAATTAGAACAAGCCACTACGGGTAGTACCGATAAACCAACATTCGGTAAGCCAGCAAGTTCAGAATCATACATATGTAATGAAATATTTAAAGCCCTTCTTACTGCTTACGATTCGTTTAGTAATTAAGTTTTAAGTTGTTTTGTTGTTGTTGTTGTTTTCAGGCACACGAACACGTGCAGTGGTACTGGCAGATGTTTTACAAGCCTACATGGGAGCATAGACGATATCCATGATGGGAGTACTCATAAACATCATAATCACAAAATAGCTTTAATTTTTATTTTATTTTTTAATAGCTAAATATAGCTTGGACTTTTTTTTAAAAAGCGTTTCAAACTATCATCTTTTGAAATAAACCACGTCTTATTATTCGTTTGATGACCACACGGGACAAC
The DNA here is from genome assembly GCA_037043455.1 of Cyrtodaria siliqua. Lineage (NCBI taxonomy): Eukaryota > Metazoa > Mollusca > Bivalvia > Adapedonta > Hiatellidae > Cyrtodaria > Cyrtodaria siliqua. The sequence continues at coordinate 117,647 of JAWPHD010006351.1, forward strand.
CGACTCGATGCCATTGAATCAACGTCTGTTCATGGAACGGTAAACGTCTGCTCATAATAAACAAACGCGCATGTTTGCTTTATGCTTCGGTATAAGGGCGAACGTTGTCTTATTCGATATAGTAATCTACACTTGAATTATTGCCATTTAATCAATGTCTGTTCGTGTAATGCTCAACGTCTGCTCATAGTATATTCGTAAGCAAACACGCACGATTGCTCTGTGCTTCGGTTCCTCATACCTTACTTATTCGATATATTAAGCTAAACTAGAAACATTATCATTCTCATAGAGGCGGTTATTATAAGCCATGTGCCGAAATAGTTTCATCCAGATAGTACAACAAAGTAACGTTTGACTGATATTTTTAGTAAACACAACACAATTTGAACATCATTGTTGAAAATCTTAGTTTTTATGAAAGGAGTAGGTATTACTCGTATTTCGTACTCTTTGCTTTGTCATATACTTATGTGTATTTTAAAAACAAAGCCATTTATGTGTTACATAAGAGGGAAAAGTGAAACGGTCAAAGTCTTTTGAGCATGTCCGATTGAAACGGTAGACGTTCGTTGCTGGGTACGGTAAACGTCTGTTTGACAATACAATCAAAACGCGTTTGCAACTATCCTGATGTTTTGTGAATTATAAGTAAATAAAATGCTTTTATGGTTTTTGTAAGTTAACACTTATTTATACCTAGTTTGCTTAAAGGTATAAACAACGGAATTCCAGCGAGACAGCGCTTGAATTGAATTGTTGTTTAACGGCTCTTCAACACTCTTAGTTTATTAATTTAGTTATTTCGAGCCGCACCAGAGGGAGACAAATGATACATAGGAATCTGAGAACCATACTTTAGAAGATCATCTTGAAAGCATCAATGGCAAAATGTTCATCAATGTCCGAACTAAGCCATATAAAAGTAGGTCAACTTTGCTCAGTCCTAATGCGAAATATTAAGTGTGTTGCATATTGTGCTGATTTCAAAGAATTACATATAACGAATATGTATGTATGTTTGACAATGGTTTGGATGTGCACGTCTTGTGGCTGAATATAATATAAACGATATGAAAAAGAATGTTATTGACTTAAACTATTACATAGTTTTCCATCATAATTGTTAATAAACACACACATTTACAAATATAATGTAACATAGTAACAAAAGTGGATATAAAACAAACAGGAACTGCAGCATTCAAGGACCATAGCACAGTCAACCTAAAACACCCACAGAAACAAACAATAATTACTAAAATGTAAGTAAAATTTCAACAATTTATAAAATAGTGTGGGGAAAAATAGATATAACGTGAAGAAACATAGAAACAATGTAATACAGTACCTTATACAACTTGTATTATAGTGAGGATGAACGAGATTAATTACTTCTTTTTTGTTTGTTGACTGCAAGAGATCAATACATGTAAACATACTCGCCATTTACATAGTATATTGTTTTATATATTAAAGGAAAAAAGAAACGCAACTCGGGAATTTCCACCAACCATTCATTGTAATCAGTAACTCATTCAAAGGTAATATTTAACCTCAGTGACCTCCATGTCATATACTGAAATATACATAGATTATAGTGTGCCAACGTATGTTTACGAAATGTATATTATGTTTAGTAATAGGTACATAATGTCACAATTTCTGCAGGCTTGGAATTCACCAACCATTCTTCAAACTATTCTTAGACTTGAGTTCAAGTACTAAAATTTCGTCCAAAAATATTTCCATGAGCTTCAAAAAATAAACAATCGTATGAAGTTGCTATTTATTAGTATTATCATATTTATACATAGCAGCTTGTTATGCATTTTTGTAATTTAAACTTATAGAAAATATATGTGATTGAAATTTGAATACTTTGGCTTAAGTCTAAGAATATTCTCAAGAATGGTTGGTGAATTCAAGATTCCAGTGTCTTTAGATATGACATTGAAGCTTGTTAATAGTTTGTGCATTTGATTATTTGATGCATGGATAGTTGCAAATTGAGATACGCGAAATGTGAATTTTAAGTTAAGATTATACATCAATTGTTAAAAAAGCAACTTCATTTTCCTCATATGTGCCCGCAAACGTATTAGGTTTAATAGGAATTTATTTCTTGCATTATCATGATTATTTCTCTTCTTTTTAAATTCATTCAAGACAAGTAGATATAAGTACAAGAGCTATTACAACCTGACTTCTATGGTGACGTGATTTACAAACTTCGTAAGATCCTTCATAATCAATTACATTCATACAATCTTTATTAAACTTGTTACAAAAAAAGTTTATCAAAAGCGGTTATGACCCTATCATTATGCAACGTAGTGCATGTTTAGTGGTTGACCCATTTACAGTTCGCCACTGTGCTTTCCATTTCGATTGTGCGATGACCGGACAAATTGTGGACCCGTTTCTCTGGCTTCTGCCAAGTAACTGAGTACTTGCCTTGTGCATATATATATATATATATATATATATATATATATATATATATATATATTGTATTCATATATACATGATCATTTAAAGAAAATGAAATTATATTGCCTATTAATGCTGCCTTAATGGTGGGGATATTTTATTTGCACTGTCCCGTTTTACTTGGATAACAATAGGGTAAGAGAGAAGTTTGGTGAACCCTAGAACTTGGTTTAAACCCCAAGGGCCTTTTTTGCCACTGACCGTTTCAAGGCAGTAGCCCTTTTAACAGAACTATAAGGCGCCGCCTTGCTAGTATGATGTAACCAATAAGACATCCTTTTAGATGAACGTGAAGTTGGCAGGAGCAGTAGCTAATTACTGCCAGCAGCAGTAGCTGTTGGGGCTGTTGGCGTCAACGTTTTCATTACCAAGATCATCAGCATTATATGGGGTTGTTGGCGTCAACGTTTTCATTACCAAGATCATCAGCACCTTTGAGTCTGTTGGCGTCCAATGTGTTATAACCGCGCGCCACTGTCACGTTGTGGCTGTTTGTCCGCAGTTTCCATCCTAGGTAGAAGCATGTACATACCAGTAGTAAAACCACCAGGATACTTCTGCAAAAAAGGAAATTCACTGCTGCAGAATTATCACAGCATTTAGAACTGAAATTCGATGACACTGTCTTTTCTGAACAACCCGATTGTTTAAATAAAACTTTTACTGTTTCAGATTTAATTGATTCAGTAGCTGTTATATTTTAAACCTTGCAACTGGTTATGTGTTTCATTATATGTGACTATGTCATAAACATGTCACACAAATAACATAAAAAAAAAATTGATAGAAAAATAATTAATAATGCTATGTCAAAGTGGTGTTTAGTTACATGTTTGTAATATATAATTGTGGTTTTGATTCTCTTAATCATACATTGTAAACAATTGGAACATGTAACATGTTTTGTATGTGTTCACATATGAAACATAACCATTTCAAACTGAAACATGGCCGTTTTCAAGGCCGTTTAATTTCGTGGTGTTTGCATAATAGAAGTAAAACGGCCGTGTTTTAATTAAAACTAGTGGTGTTGTCAGTTAGAATATGCCGACTTATATCGGAACATCCTGAAACGGTATGTAATATTACTAAATGATATATAGGGTCCTATAGAAACCACAGATCCGAACGCAATGGCATCGTAGGTCCGCACTGTACTCCAAACAAGGACTTGAAACTACAATGAAAGAGACAAAAAACAACAGAAAGGGTAGTGAAGACAGGGTTACCGACTTGGAACGGTCAGTAGGCAATAAGGCCTACTGGTTAGCTTGAATCGATTTTATATGCGCACAATCCTTGCTATTATCCTGTCTTAAAACCACTGCAAAATGCATAAAGAAGCTAAATAACGCGATCAACAAGCTTTTGATGGTCGCAGGACAGTACATAGGCACTACTCAAAACATCGGACGTTTAAACAGCTAAGTGTGCAAATCAAGCACACCTATTTGGCAAAACGCGTGACATGTGTTTTTAAAAGTGTAACAGAAAAGTGTTTTCAAAAGAGTTCCTTTTCAAAAAACCATTTGTTTAAAGTGTAATAATACTTATTGTTCAGTCATACTTCAGTGTAACGAATATATATATATATAGGGAGAGCTTGTAACGATGTTGTACATAAGTTCAAAAGTCCTTGTGTTGGTAGATATACAGAAAAGGAATAACCAAAATATTCGTCTATAGTGACATTTCTCTTCCGCAAATACTTTCTACTTAGTAGAGTTTCAGGCGGAAACCATTTTTTATAACTCATCAATACATGTGTACACAACTTACGTCAGTTCCCGAAACGTTCCTGTGTATCGTTATTTCGAGAAACATCCTGCAACACCCTCTTTCGATTAATATATGCAGCTGTTCGCATTTATTTCCTTCTAAACAACAATATCTCTGAAGCAATTCAAAATTCAATACTTATTGGACAATAATTTCATTGAACCAAGTATTCTTGTGTCGAAACCGGATAATACATACCGGATGTGTACTGACTATAGAAAAGTCAACAGTGTCACAAAAACTTCATTTCTAATTCCACGAATTGACGACTGTATTGACAAAATTGGAAATGCAAAATACGTTACTAAATTTGATCTTTGAAAGGATTTTGGCAAGTTCCTGTCACAGAAAGAGCAAAAGAAGTTTCAGCATTTGTAACTCCAGATGGACTGTTTCAATATAAAGTTATGCCATTTGGAATAAAAAATTCTCCAGCAACGTTTCAACGTCTCATCAATTTGCTAATCTCCGGTTTAGATGGAGCTGACGCGTACATCGATGATGCGATCATTTACAACAACACACGAGAAGACCATTTACAGACTTTAGACGTTTTTTCGATCGTCTTACTTATGCGAATTTAACCGTCAACTTCAATAAAAGTGAATTTTGTCGCGCAATTGTCAACTTGTTAGGACATGCAGTGGGACAGGGTCAGGTTAAACCTATTGAGACTAAAGTCAAGGCTATTTCTGAATTTCCTGTACCGACTTGTAAAAAGCAACTGATGCGTTTTATGGGTATGGCTGGTTATTGTAGAAAATTGTGTCATAACATTTCAGTAATTGTTGAACCTTAGAAATTTGTTTGGACTGAAAATAGACAATTAACATTTGGATTGAAGAGACTGTTACTGTTTGGGATTAAAGAGACACTTACTGTTTTGGATTAAAGGAACAATGGATAATTGTATTTGGACTTAATTCAAAAATTGGATATTAATGAAAAACTGGATTTGTGTATTCTGTAAGAGAATATTTTATGTAAATGAATTTGTTAATTATATTTTTGTGTTGCTGGTTTTGCTTCCTGTCTCGTTACATTGAAAACTTGTAACAGTAGACTAAGTGGAACGTAAAGTATGACAGTAAGACAAAAAGTCATGATAAATGAGAGGCTTTGTTTGAATGGTGTTTAGCGTCATCTTTGGGAGATGTTAGGCAATATATGACGGGTTTCCTTGCCACTCTACAAAATTAATCAGGATATTACTCAGAAAATGATATGACCCTTTAGTATTGCAACGCTCTTCATGTTTTGTGATTGTCCCCTCTATAAATCACTTTTCTTTTGTTCGATGACAGCCCCGTGTGGTTGCCGGGGGCCCCGTTTGGTCACGGGGCAAAGAATACGGCCACTGCAAATCCCTTTGGAGGGGTAGGCAGAGGGGTAGAATCCCCCCAAATTCATGTTCATTTTATCATTTTTTGTTCATGTTCATTAAAGGTCTTCATCATGATCCCTGCATTGTTTCAGGTGCTATCTCGCTCGCATCAAAAGAGCAGTGGCAGAAAAACAATAACGTACGTGGCTCCAGCGTAAATGGAGTTTCTACGATAGAATTTGCAGCAACTCTGCAGTTCAGGGTGAGAAGGTTCTAGGCCCATTTTCCATATTTTATCTCGATATACATGGAAGATGAGCCTGGCATGTTCATGCCTTTTAGGCGCCATATAACCTTTTCATGTGTTGGTGCGCCTTAAATCCCCAATTCAATTCAATTCAATTGTTCGATGACCGGACGACCTCGAGGGACTTTATGACTGCACTTCTGAAACCCTGAAAGGGCAGGTAGGTACATGAACTTTCGTCATGAAGGTTTTCTGGCCGTACCCTAGATTGTTTTTCTCTTTGGCTGCAACTTCTGTGGTTGTTCAGTACAATTCTGGATACTTCCTCGGGTGTTCTTATTATGTAAGAATATATATAATATATATATTTGAACAAGAGCTTAAGATGACTTCCATTACCAAACTCTTTGCAAGGTTTAGCACTGCAGCAACAAGCCTGTTTGGCTGCCATACACTTGTTGTCTTAAAATGTCTTCTACCAGTTCTACTAACTGCGTTTCGCAGAAGTTTTTTCTCTGAATCCGTGCTGGAGTTCGTAGAGAATATTATGTTTACTGAAGTGGTTTGTAAAGTAGGCAGTCTGTTCCATAACCTTGAATTATATTCAGGTGAGTGAAATGGACATGTAGCTTACGAGGTTATTGCCGCCTCTTTTCTTTTGTAGAGGGTGCTGATGTCTGATGTGTTTAGTCTTTCGTGGTTTGGTCAGTGTTAAACTATATTTGGTAAAGTACCTGTATAATTATGTCGGTTCGTAGGTTTTTTGATTGACATTGGTTCGATCTTGTATAAATGTCGTAAAAATCGTAGATTTCAAAGCAGACATTATACGTGGACATACTTTAGTTATAGACACATATAAGTACGATATAAAATGTTTGATACAGTGTTGCAAAACGAAAAGATTGTAGAAACAACAATACAACTCACCTTGATTTTTGTAAATTTCGAACACTCAAATACATCCCCGGAAGTTGCTCAACTCATTTAAGTATAGCAACGGCGCTGTATGATTTGCGCGTTTGCCATCGGTGTGAATACAACTGGACGCGAACCCAACCGTTAGCATACAAATATAGCGTCGGTTATAACTTCCTGCGGAATATGGATTCTGCCTTCTGGGTACATTGTAAAATCACAAGATTTGACTAAGAATTGATGACAGGATACCTTCTGCTTACTGCTTCACCTTCATATGCTGGTATCCACAGTTATTAAAAACATACGAGTTGTCTAACATATGTTGTATATACTAAAACAATTCTTTTTTATTATAACGTTTAAGATAGTGTGGTTTAATGGCTTGTATAATTGTTTAAACGGTAAAATTACTAGCCGATATATAGCCATATTTAAATACATATATCATACACATTGTCGTTTCACACAAACAATTATTTAGGCGGTTCTTTTTCTTGGAACCAGATAAAATGCCAATATGTTGATATATGGTCAAACATCAATACCTTAAAACATGGTAAACGGTACGTTTCCACCAGATTATTGACTAACGTCTGCTCGTGGAACGGTCAACATCTGTTCAAAACATGCTGCCACATTAGAGGTCTTCTTTTGAAACTCAAAAACAGTTTTATTAAAATACTAGGATCCGAACAATGAGTGTAAAATATCTATGGTGAATATGTCTTTGTGTTACTCGTTTGAATTCTTAACTTGGTCACATACTATTTTTTAAAAAATAGAGAGAAAAACTGTTGAAAAAAAAAGAGTTATAGTTGATTAATCTTACCTTATATCCACATTTTGAGTGTATGAACATGCAACTATCCATGCATCAGTAACTCGAACTATTAACAGCAACATAATCTTCAAAGTCTTCCAAGTCACTGGCACCAGAAATTGTGAAATTCTGTACGTTTTGTTTAGAATTTTATAAAATAAAAGCAAAAAAAAAAAGCATCATATGTCATTCATCAATATACAATCAAATTATATACATGTATATTGTGTAATAATAATAATAATGTAATGTAAATACACATGTAATGTTTATACGCAATATACCATTCACTGAAATCAGAGTAACTGATTCAATGGTAAGCGGCCTCCGTGTTCGATGGGTTAACGACGTTGCGTTGTAAACTTTCTCGCCTCTCACCGCTGCTGGTTCGAATCCCACTGGGAACGCAATTTGCAAGTGAGAAAATGTTGATTCTTACGGATGGCTGGAGGTATACAGAACTGGTACTACCCAAGAAAACTGGTGTTGTCTGCCTTTACCACAAAAACATACACCGTCATATATGACCTAAAATGTTCTGAAACACCAGACGTTAAACACTATTCAAAAAACAACAAATCAAAGGTAAGATTTAACGTCAATGACCTCTATGTCATAAACTAAAATACACGTGGATTATATTGTGCCAAAGGATGTGTACAAAATGTATTTTGTTTTTATGGAAGGTACATAATTTCACAATTTCTGATTCCAATGTCCTTATATAAGACATTGAAACTCTACGACACCAATTTGTTCAGTGTGTATATATATATATATATACATTGAACAAAATTGTGTCGCAGAGAACATATGGACTCCAACTCTCTTTCTACTTGGAAAAAGTCAATTTTTAAAATTATAGATACGCGTATTAACTTCTTTTAATGCTAACCCCCTTTACTTCCTCCGAGACCTAGGTTTTCGTTTCGTCAGTTAAAATCGGGAATTCAAGAATTTCATAATAAATTTGTTTCAGTTCCTGCTGATAAAGCAGCTCATCATGTAATTATTGTTTGACGCCTACATTACGTCAACGTCTTACCTCTGGAACTCGGTAGCACTAATTCGTATACTCCAGTTCAATCTACTGAGGATGATCATATCACTCGGTGCACTACGTTCAAGACTGGGGTAGACGAAAAGCAAAACAAACTGCCAACTATGTACTGGATTCCTAAATTGCATAAAAATCCGTATAGAGCCCGTTTTATTTCGAATTCTAGTGCCTGCCCCACAAATAACTCCAAACGTTTAACTTCTTGTCTTACTGCCTTTAAAGATAACGTTAAACAATATTGTGATAAAACTTATGAAAATTCTGGGATTGATTTGTTTTGGTCTATTAAAAATTCAGGAGGCGTTCTTGATAAATCTTGCAATAAACGTCAAGTTTCATCTATAAGTACGTATGGCTCTATATATACAACCTTACCACATTACCTTATCAAAGACAATGGTATTGCTCTTATTCAAAAAACGTTCGCTAGAGAAATAACTACATTTTTGGCCTGTAATAATATTAAAGCGTTTTTACTAACGGCAGTTTAGACAAATTACACTATGTGGACTTGCCAAAAAGTTTGCAAAGCACTCATTTTCATATTAGATAATACTTTTGTCAGGTACGGAAATGTCGTTATAGACAAATTGTAGGTATCCCTACGTGTACAAACTGTGCACCTCTTGTCGCAGGTTTTTCTTGTATTGCTATGAAAGAGATCTCATACTGAGCCTTTCATCCGATACTCAGGCAGATGTAATTGAAGCCTTTAATGAAGGGTGACTCATTGAACATTGGCAATCCTTTCTTTTTTACTATGGTTAATAATATTTATCCTAAAGGACCTTCAACTCAACAAAGCTAACATTTCTGATACTGTCGCTTCTTTTCTTATAAATAGCGAAATGTTTGACAAGTGAGGACATTTTAATTTTGATATTGTTAATTATCCCCATTTAGAAGGGGATGTTCCCCGAGCTACTTCTTACGGGGTCTATGTTTCTCAACTTATTCGTTTCTTTAGAGCTTGTAGTCGTGTTGAGGACTGTGATATTTGTATAACTACTTCAGCAGGGCTACCATTACCATAAACTTCGAAAAACATCTTTAAATTTTATTATCGTAACCCTGATCTACTTTTAAAATATAACAGTTTTAAGAACTCTTCTGCGACAAGGATTATCAAAACCTGACTTCTATGGTGATGTGAATTACAAACTTCGTGAGATCCTTGGTTATAATCACGTTCATACAATCTGTATTAAACGTGTTAAAAGGTTTATCAAAAGAGGTTAGGACCCTATCATTTTGCAACTTACTGCATGTTTAGTGGTTGACCCATTTACAGTTCGCCACTATGCTTTCCTCTTTGATTGTGCGATGACCGGATAGATTGTGGACTCTATGATGACGTCGACCTAAATCCTTATAGCGTTTGATGTTTGTCTTTCATCTTGTTTCGTCTCGGCCTTAACGGTGTGTTCTCTTGTTGCTCTGGCTTCTGCCAAGTCATTGAGTACTTAATTTGCGACTTTCTCGGCTTTTGTTTTATATATATATATATATATACATGATCATTGATGTGTTTTACTTATGTTGCTTATTAATGCTGCCTTGTTTGTTAGAGATTATAACCTGGCGGGGATTGTTGATTTACACTGTCCCGTTTATTGGAATGACAACAGGGTAAGAGTGAGTTTTTGCACATTAGAACCTGGTCTTGAATTGACCAACCATTCTTGAGAATATTCTTAGACTTAAGCCCAAGTATACTAATTTCAATCACAAATATCTCTATAAGTTTGAATTATAAAGTTTCATAAACAGCTGCTATGTATAAATATAATAAATACTAATAAATAGCAACTTCGTATGACTGTTTATCTCTGACGGTCTTGGGAATATTTGTGAACGAAAATTGAGTGCTTGATCTCAAGTCTAAAAATAGTTTGAAGAATGGTTGGTGAATTCCAGACCGGGGTTAACCCCCATTCCCCCCACACCGCCTACCACCCCCCCCCCCCCCCACACACACACACCCACATCCAGCAGCTGTTTTGCCACTGACCGTTCCAAGGCGGTAGCTCTATTTACAACTCGTGTGTGTTTGTGATGTGTTATCTTGCCTTTTATTCATTTTAAAGTTGTTTTTTGTTTCTGTGTGTGTTTGTGGTTGACTGTCGTCCTTCAAGGCTACTTTTCCTGTTCGATTTTTATATCTACTTTTTTATAATTGGCCATCTGTATGGTATGGATATAATTCGAAAACAAACGATACATGAATGTTATTTCATAATCTGTTGCATGAAACAATTCTCATAACAAATCATAACATGTGTATAAAACTCAACACCCTCAAACATAAACTTTCCAAATGACATTTAACATCTGGTGTGACCTCTATAAACTCGGCATCGGGCTCTTATTGACACAATACAGCGTTGTGGAATAGCATTCCATGTTTGAGTGACATTTTCACCAATTTCTCTGAGAAAGTTTTGCTGTGGAAGTTCTCGCACGCGACGTTTTAACAAGTCTCATACTTGTTCAATTGGCTTTTCGAAGGCCACGGAAGAACTCTAACATGGTTGGCTTCTGGCATTGTCGGTTGGTTCTAACAACATTACATGAGGAAACATTTTCAGCAACAAAGGACATCAATTTATTTGCTGTGTACAAAGACTGGCTGCAAAATTTCATCTTGATATCGCCTAGCATTAAAGTTTCCATTGTCATGGACACAATAGTCGCCATTTTGAAATTGTCACTTTTGGTTTGAGGGTGTAAAATTGAATACCTTTGTTGTGTTTGAACTTAGCATTTTTACTTTGAAATATTTAGCAAAAATGTGAATTGAATTGTTTTACACGATAGAATATTAAATTACAAACATGTCTTGATTGTTTTCAAATCATATCCATAAAACCCAGGTGACCAATATAAAGGTTATACATATACATAGGAGAATAGGAACTGAGGAGTTGGCCACACAAGGTATGACCGTGAGCATCATTTGAATCTTAGAATGACCAAGTGCCAAAATTCATCTAAACGTAATGATAGCATCCTCGTATTCTGCCAAGTAACCATGCCAAAGTTGAAAACAATACACTTAAAGATAAATGACTAAATGAAGAGTTATGCACCTCAATAGCAAGTAAATCTGATAATGACTAAATCTATAAAGGCCATAACTCTTACTAAAACAATCGAATTAAACCCCTAGCAGCCATTTTGCCACTGACCTTTCCAAGGCGGTAGCCCTACTGTCAACCCTTTTTGTGTTTGTGACGTCATGTTCCTTTATTATTACTATTGCCATTCTTGTTTGTCCTTTTACGTGTTTTGGGATTTACTGTGTTCTGTGAAAGCTGTATTTCCTGTTCATTTTTATACTTACTTTTATGATACATATATCAAGTTAACATTCCAAATGCAAAAAAACTCCACCTACAGATAAATGAGGAGTGATAGACATAATATCTGCATATACAGACGGACGGACAGAAGAAGGATGGACGGAAAACATTAAACCAGTATACATACAGTTGGGTATACTGGTTTGATCTTGACCGTCCGTACGTCTACGTGAACATATTTTAACCTATATGATTGATGGTTTTGGAGAGCATGATAAACAATGTTAACTCGATAAGAATGTAATACTTTAAACGTTACTCAGCAAGCGCTTACACCGAATTAAACTAGTGCACCTGCAAAATAAAAATGTATCAACGGCACTAATCTAGCACATGCACAGGATTAGCCATTTTGCCATTGACCCTTCCAAGACGGTACTGTCAACCTTTTTGTGTTTGTGACGTCATATGCCTTTATTATTACTATTGCCATTCATGTGTCGTTTTGCGTGTTTTTGGGTTTACTGTGTTTTGTGAAAGCTGCATTTCCTGTTCGACTTTTATACTTACTTTTAACTCATAGCACATCTACTTCAAATTACATGATTTATTACGGACAAATGACTATGTTAGGACAAATACGTATGTAATGTAGCATTCATAGAACGCAGTCAACCAAAACCATGCGTTCAGACAAACAACACTTACAAGTTATAAGGGTTAATAGAAATAAAGTATGCGACACCATAAACATAAAAGGCTTGACAATAGAAGTACCGCCTTGAAACGCTCAGTGGCAAAATGGCCGCTGGTGGTTAAAATCAGGTTCTATGGTCACAAAACCGTACTCTTACCCAACTGACATCACAGTTAAACGGAACACTGAAAATAAATAAATCCCCAATCTACTTTATCCTCTAAGAAACTTTGCAAAATTACAAGGCGATATAAGTAAACCACAAAAATGATCGTATATATGGAGACAGATAAAGTTTAGAAAGTCACAATACAAGTACGCAATGATGGTATGCCTGCAATATTAAATTTTGAATTTAGAGCCGTTTATTGCACTGTTTACATGTCGATGGTTTAACGCAACGCTGCTGTATCTTCTTCTTTAATTATATGCAGTTACAACAGGGTTGCGTTGAACCATCGATGTGGTGATAACAGAACGACGATCAACTAGTGCTGTGACAGGATTCAGCTCAATATAGGTAGTCAGTATTTTAGGCAGAAATTCAGGAACTGGGTGTGCAAATATGCAAACAGGGTGTGCAAAATAATTTGCTAACACTCGTTACGCGCCAATTCGCGACAAGTGGATGTCTCAGGGGGTAATTTATTTTCACAGATAAAGCTAAAAAAGTGATTTTAGATCATCTTTCTTCTATAAATGTATACAAAACATAAAAATATTGAGAAAGTAAGAGTTTAAATAAGAGTTTGGAAGTGTTATTTAGTTTTTTTTTACCCCACCACTCCTCCAAATATTGGCCGCGGTTTTTCAAAAACGACAGTGCAAAAGACGGCTGCAAGGTTGGCTGGCTAATACACTGAGGTAGTGCAGAATTTACCCACAGCACATGTAAACACATCAATAATGTGTTACGCATAGCTAAATCCCAATGTCTTATCAATATACCGTGGGCATTTTTGAATACGTTCAACTGTGCGAATCGTGTTGATGTAATACGAAGAGAAATAAAAGTGTGAAATCGCAACCGCTTTTGTGTTTTAAAACATGGAATATTTCTCATTTGTTCAGGTAATTTTTATATGTTTAATGATGTTGCTTAAATCATCAACATATCCATCATTCAACTTCTCTTAAGTGTTTAATTAAAGGAAATATGTATTTAACAGATATGTCACCTGAATATAATTTCACGTAATTGCTAGATTGACGTGAACGTTCTAGGATTGTTTTATGATACGTTTACTATTTTGACACATCATATTTTAAATAAGTAAATTTTGAAAACAATGTCTGACCTTAGCATTGTAAATTACACTCCTAAGGAATGTGAGTGTAAAACATCCAACTTTTGCTTTGCTCCGACAGGTCGTGTCATCACTGATAATTTTGATATGATAGATACACGTATTCGAAATTTGTTTTTAAAGGTCCGAAGTATAAATTACTTTTAATCGTAGATGTTAATGCATGATCGTCCAATTTAATCAGGATTTTAGTATAAAATGGTGTCATAGACAGCAGGCGGACCAGAACTCCCTTTCCTCTTGGAAAAGGTTATTTCTTAAAATCATAGATACCCATATTAACTTTTATAATGCTAACCCCTCTTTACTTCCTCCGGGACCTAGGTTTTAGTTTTGTAATTAAAAAAACGGGAATTCATGACACATTTTTTAAAGTTTCTGCTGATAAAGCTGCTAATAATGTAATTATTGTTTAATAGAACTCGTGGGCACTAATTCGTATACTACATATCAATCTGCTGAGGATGATGTTGTTTCCACGCATATCACTCGGTGCACCACTTTCAACGTTTTGAAAGCGTAAATGAGTGTCCACGCCCTTCCATAGTAAAGTGAGAATGTTGAGAATTTTGGGAAACTTACTTTATCATGCAAATAAACATGTCTGCTGTTAAACATAAGCAAGGAAGTCGGGGTTTGAAGAAAGTTTTCTTCAGCTTTATACTAACACCTGGCCAAAAGGTCAAAAGCCCTGCTGCACAGTAAATGGGCCTATGGCAAAAAAAACATGTACAGGCTGAATCCTGAACTTTTATTACTTATAATTTAAAGCAAATATCTTGAAGTTTAAAGACTTAATAGTCTTACTAAAGAAAATAATGTGCTTCAAATTTCGTAAAAATCTGATAATCCTAAGTCGTTAATTTTTACGTTCAAGCTGTCAAAATGGGCCATATTTTGCCTATAATGAATTACCATCACATATGACATTTTAAAAGTCAATTTAAGCCATGATCTATTCCATTTAAAGCAGATGTTTTATACTAACTGTATGGAGATATTTATAAGAAATATTTAGATGTAATGCACATGAAAATTGTTCATAAAATAGTATTTTAATGAACGTTTGAACAAAAATACTACCACTGTAATGACCTCAATAATGTGTATACCCATATTCATATTAGCACATAAAATAATGGTTTAGTATTCAGTATTTATCACTGTTAATATAGTTTTTTATCACATAACGTCCCTTGTTAGCAGTGTCGAACACCCATTTAATATTTTATTTTATTATACCTCACTCAAAATTCTCTATGTAATTTCCCCATTCCCGATCAGTCAACAATTGGTAATGTTTCATGGTAATGTTTCATGGCATGAAACATTATCTCGTGCTTCTAAAAAAAGAACGGTGGTTTCCTCAAGTGCTAAAAATAGAACGGTGGTTTCCCAGTTCAAGGGAGGTAACTATGGAATAAAATCTAGTCTATGTCAGTGAGCGCTTATTATGTAAACAAATTAAATGAATTTAAAAAAAAAAAAAATTAAAAAAAAAATTAAATTAAAAAAATTAAAAAGATTAAATGAATTTTGATGTTTGGTATAATAAAATAAATATCACATCCCATGGAAGGTGATAGAACATATTGTCAACCCTCGATGTGGTAATGTCCACCTCGGCTAAAGCCTCGGTGGACATTACCAATCTCGGGTTGACAATATGTTCTATCACCCTCCATGGGATGTGATATTTATATTGTATGACACACGTGTAATACAACCTGGAACGATTTTGATTGGTTGAGTTAAACCTGTAACTCTACGCAAGTTTATTAACTGAAACTATTTTATTTATTACAAATTCACCCAGATCTGAGTCATAAACTTACTATTTGTGACAGCTTATAAAAATAATGCACGTTATACAAAACATTGTTGTTAGTTTGTTAAAAAGTTGGCGTAAACTGCTATTTTGTAAAGAGGTAAAACACGAACTCTTTTATACGCAACGTCATGTGTGAGACGCGACGTTACGACGTCACATATTTTATGACGTTTTGGCGCCAACGTGTGTCTGACGTCGTCGCGGTTCTATGTCCATATGAATTATTTTTTTACTAATTTGATTGCAATGTTATGTGATAAAAAGGATCTTAAACTTGTTCCCATTCCATACAAGATTTATGAAACTCGTTATGAATTATTTTTAATTTTAACTCGCCAAAAGGCTTGTTAAAATTCAAATAATTCATAACTCGTTTCATAAATCTTATATGAAATGGGAACTCGTTTAAGATCCTCTATGTCCCAACAAAATAATATTCGTTTGAAATAAGAATTTCTTTTTTCCCTGAAATTGAGATTTAGCTTTAAAAAACAAAATACTGGTTATTTTTGGTTTGTGTCAGAAAACCTGTAATGTCCATCCCCACTGCCTTTTTTGAATGTCAATTTTGAAGAAACAAAAAAAATCGTGCATACCTAAGTCTTATCTTTATGGGTAAAGATAAAAGTCACGCGCGAACCAACATCCGGTATGCAGGAAAACTATGGAACGCCAAACCCGACTTTGATGGTCGTGTTCTGTTATGATGTGGTCACTTTCATAATGATGTGGTCACTTTTCATAATAATGCGGTCACTTTCCATTATGATGTGGTCACTTTCCATTTATGATGTGGTCACTTTCCATTATGATGCGGTCACTTTCCATTATGATGTGGTAAGTTTCTATTATGATGTGGTCACTTTACATTATGATGTGGTCACTTTCCATTATAATGTGGTTACTTTGCATTATGATGTGGTCGCATTCCATTATGATGTGGTCACTTTCCATTATGATGTGGTCACTTTCCATTTATGATGTGGTCACTTTCCATTATGATGCGGTAACTTTATATTATGATGTGGTCACTTTCCATTATGATGTGGTCACTTTACATTATGATATGGTTTGTTTTCATTATGATGTGGTAAGTTTCTATTATGAGGTGGTCTGTTTGATCACGTGGCTTTACTGCAGATAGCGCCGTCTATTGACACGTAGGCTAATTGCAGAATTAAAAATGACGCCAATGATAGAAATTCTAAAAAAAAAATTAAGTCGTGGTGAAGCTCTTGTAAGACCTGTAGATGAGGGGGTTACTATTTAAAATAATCAAAAACAGTCAATATTTTTAACTTGCTATATAATGTCAGAAATGCGAAATTGTTTTGCGACGCGCGCGGATTTACCGACACCATTCTCTCCATCTTGATGACCTACTAGCAAGAATCGAGTGTACTGTTCCTATTTTATTAGAGACCGACCACTTTGATTTCGTGTGTGTGTGGGGGAGAGGGGGGGGCGGGGGTGGGGGGGGGGGGGTGTCGTTTCTTTAAAGCCTGGATTTCTATTTCGCCTAGTACACTGACCAGATTGTTTGTGTCAACTTGAAAGCCGAGCTTTTTTTTTAGGTTTTACTGTTCGTAGAATAGAAGAGCTATTGTAGATCTAATCAACGTCTGCGTCGACGTGTGAAACTTGAAATACGTCATCAGTACCACCAATGGCACTGGTAGACACATGTTCCATAACTATGTATTGCATTGAAGCAAAAACATGGCCCTTTTCATACTTTGAATTTCTGGTTAACGTTCTTTTTGACAAGTCCATGTATTTTAACAACTGAAAGTCGTACATCAACAAAACTTCAGTAAAGCTAGGAATATCAAGGACACTAGTTGACACATGTTCCATATTAACTCTGTATTGCATTTAAGCAAAGTTATGTCCCTTTTTCAACTTCAAAATTCTGCTTAAAGTTTTTAGTCAAGTCCTTGTATTTCAATAGTTGATTGCCAAAGTATCAATAAAACTTCAGTAAAGCGTGGATGCTAGTAGACACATATTCCATAACTCTGTATTGCATTTTAAAAAATTAAAATCAAAATTATGGCCCTTTTTGTGGATAAATATTTTCTGTATTGTATTTTAGAAAAGGTATAGCCCCTTTTCGACTTAGAATTTCTTATTTGTTGGCAAGTCCGTTTATTTCAATACCCACTAGCCATATATCTCTGTGAAAGGAGCTTGACAAGTGTCATCAAGGACACATTCAGACACATGTTTCATAACTTTTTATTTCATTTTAGCCAGATGATAGCAAAAATTCAACTTAGAGTTTTAGGTTGAAGTTTTTTAAGCAGCTTCATACATTTCAATGAAACTCACTGCATACATCAAATAACAACGACAAGCCTGTAAATTTCATAAGCCCCATAAACCACACACCTTCCCCACTCCTGCACCACCACCACCATCACCCCAGATAAATAGACAAATATTTGTTCTGTTCTTCTTGGTTTCTCTTCAGTTACCATGTCTGCATTCTTTCTGAGGTATTGAAGGTCTTGCTTTGATATTTGGTATATATATTAACTGAGTAACCCACCCCGCACCCCCTATACCATCACCACCTTCTAACCTCCACATTAAGACATTTCCAGATCGCCTCCTGTCCCTTTAACTCTAACACTCAAGCTATGTACTTACTACACACTCACAGTCTACCATGCATATCACAGGGCTACATAGATTAAACTATCGAGTTACTGTTACGACTGTAACATGTGTACGAACTAACATTGCATCTTTACAGTTTTAAAAAGTTGTAAACAGTCAGTGTTGCATACATTTAGACTATTTAATCGCATGAAAATATTCTTCATCGGATACTTTAACATAATTTAGGATTTATATCAATGTCGCCATTTTGAATTTTGCAAGCAGCTATCTGTCAATAGATGTCGCTAATTGCAGTAAAACCACGTGATCACAAAGGTCACATCATAATGCAAATGACCACATCATTATTGTATACTTTCATATTGTCCCGTTTAGTTTACATTGAGCCAAGTGTGCAATATTCTACGATATTGCACACATTGATATTGCGCGGGAACTTTTTCTCGTGCTTGCTAAGAGCCGCGAAATAGAAAACTCGTTGTCCTTTGCCAAAACAACTCGTTCCAAGTAATATTTAGCCATACAAATTCAATAACCTATATAATAGAAACTTACCACATCATAATGAAAACAGACCACATCAAAATGTAAAGTGACCACATCATAATGGAATGTGACCACATCATAATGAAAAGCGATCATATCATAATGAAAAGTGACCACATCAAAATGAAAAGCGACCACATTATAATGCAAGGTAACCACATCATAACGGAAAGCGACCACATCATAATGAAAAGTGACCACATCATAATGAAAAGCGACAACATCATAATGGAAAGCGACCACATCATAATGAAAAGCGACCACATCATAATGCAAAGTAACCACATCATAATGGAAAGTGACCACATCATAATGAAAAGCGACCACATCATAATGAAAAAATACCACATCATAATTAAACTCGACCACATCATAATGCAAAGTAGCCACATCATAATGAAAAGCGATCACATCATAATGAAAAGCGACGACATCAAAATGCAAAGTAACCACATCATAATGAAAAGTGACACCATCATAATGAAAAGCGACCACATCATAATGAAAAAAGACCACATCATAATTAAAAGCGACCACATCATAATGCAAAGTAGCCACATCATAATGAAAAGCGACCACATCATAATGAAAAGCGACCACATCAAAATGCAAAGTAACCACATCATAATGAAAAGAGACAACATCATAATGAAAAACGACCACATCATAATAGAAAGTGATCACATCATAATGTAAAGTAACTACATCATAATGGAAAGTGACCACAACATAATGAAGAGCGATCAAATCATAATGGAAAGTGACCACATCATAATGGAAAGTGACCACATCATAATGAACGTGACCACACCATAATGGAAATCGACCATCAAAGTCGTGTTTGGCGTTCCATAAAAAACATGCAAAACGTTAGTAGATGGTGGCGTCAACGCACAACATGTCTTTGATTGCAAGAAAAAGAATCTATCATGGGTATTCGGTTCAGATAGGGAATTCCAACCCTCGGTATAAGTGTTTAATCGGAACCTCGGCAGAGCCTCGGGTCCGATAAAAACACATACCTCGGATTGGAACTCCCTATCTTCACCGGATACCCATGAAAGATTCTTATAATCTTCTTAATCCAAAGGTAGGATAGACATTCCATAATTAATATAAACAATGTAAGCACTTTTACTATATTGCTACAAATATTTACCAAATGTTACGTGCAATATCCGTCCATGTAATGTCCGTCCATTCAGAGAAGGTGTTTTTTTTATTGGGATAAAAAGCTTAATCATTTAGGTATTTTTATTTTCTGTGTGGGTATTTAACTTAACGTGTTTATAAACAATAAAAAGTATAAAAATTTAAAAAAATGATATTTACTCTTTGTTTTTTTATAATGTGCCCATTTTGCCAACTTTTTTTAAAATGTTTTTTTTCCTGTTTTATTTTAAAAATCAGTAATATTATCAAAATATATAAAAACAAACACTATATATACAGTATGTAGTTACGGTGCATTGTAATACTTGTTGGAATGACTGTATTCTGTGAATGCTACTCTTCCTGTTAGACTTATAACCTTTTCTTTATTGATGTAGCGAAACGGAAGTTTTTCTGTTGGAATATACATTGCAATCAAAGAAGATACAAACATGAGATTTTACTTGACAGCGGACGTTCGAATTCGATGATGACTAAAAACTTCAAATTGAAGGAGGTTCAAAAGTGAAACGCACAACATGAAAAATAAAAATTAGAAGTAAAGGACACATTATGACTAAATGGAACTTGTCAACATAGATATGAAACCTACTTGAAAAAAAACATAAAGAGGAAATATGTTAAATTAATATAACATGATATATTAAATAATCAGTTTACGAACATCTTTCATGAAAAGAAATATTCAAAATGGACGAGTTTTTTTAATTCTGTTTGAAAAATATAATTTAGTTCACATATGTGGCTCATTGGAAAACGCGTAAAACTTCAAATGCACAGGAGCAAGGCTTTAACACTTGGTACATAGTATCGCTGTCAAACAGTTGTAGTTAACTACCTAATAGGTATTACAAAACAAATTATTTTATACCTAAAATATATTAATTTAACAAGTATACTTACACGGAAGTAAAATTGTCACAAAATTGATATATTATCAAATAAAAATATGTTTACATTACGTCATTAATAAATACTGAAAATGTGATCCTTGGAAGCAACAAACAAGAGAGAAAAGTAGCAGAATCGGTTTTATTGAGTCTGTTCATGAGAGGTAATTTGAAGATGCAACACCTCTTACGCCTCCTAGCACCGGCTTAAGCGATTCTACTTTAAAGCAACACAGAATGGGATTGATGATGCCAAATGACTAGTAAATAATAACCGACTTAAGCGATATTAAGCGATATTCTACTTTAAAGCAACACATAATGGACTTGATGGTGCCAAAGGACCAGTAAGTAATAACACTACAGATTTGTAGTCGGGGCGACTTTTTAAGTCAAGCCTTTGACAACTTCAGACATTAGGAACAAATTCAAAAAGCTTGCTTAAAACTCAAAATGTATGCATTATATGTTTGTGCTGAACAAAATAACGTACCGATGGTTCAACGCAATACTGTTGTACCTACATATAAACAAAGAATAAGATGCAACAGTGTTGCATTGAGCCCTTTTATATATCTAACATAAACGGTACAAATGGTCTGAAGCACAATCATTTCGGAAAATGCTTTAAGATCACAGCACGTTTTCTACTAACGTAAATATCTAAAATACGTGATCGATTTCACACTAAAATGCGCATATTTAATTTCAGCTGTTTACAAACTATGTCATTTATGTTAACTGCTCATTGATCCTCAGTCGTTGCATGATATAGCGGACTCGGTGGCTCAGTGGATAATGCCTGGACAGACATATGCCCCATGTGGGTTCGCTCCCTTGCTGATGGAGAAATATATAATTTCACTTGTTTGTTATTCAAGGTTTATAATGTTTTTCATAATTGCCATGGTATGGTAGCGTACATGTTTTTTGGGTTGTAATGCTAATGCACACGCATCTCTTACAACTACCCTGGGGTCAAAAACAAAGTGTTTTGCCCTAAAATCTTTTGAAAGCATTTCGAACAAGTTTTGAAACAAACACGCCGAACATAAACCGATTTTTGTCAACACAGCGTTGCGTATTTCTCTGCTGATGTGTACTTCTAGCACGTCGTGTTTCAAGAGTAACTATGTATGGTATGCCTTGAATAAGGTATGGCTTGAATAGAACAAGTTTAGAAGAAGGAACTGATGGTAAAAATGGGGAATAATGTGTCTAGAAGGAAAAAAAGGTCACCCCATTCATGTCTCCTTGACAACTTGGGTTCTCAGTATTGTTTAAAATGTCGTGATTTGATATTTGTTTAACTTTGCTTTCAGTTCCTACCCAGATATAATGATATTATCTCCGGTAGCTATGTTACGCTTGCGTAAAACCCTGCCTGAACGAGTGTAAGCATCAAGGCAAGTTTGGAACTGTTCTTTCTTTGAATTAAGACCATTCCATATATGTGGCAAGGGAGTGTTTCGGGAAAATGACTGATCAGCAGCTGACATTGTAAACCCTGACCAGCCTGCGAGTTAGTCGCAGGCTGATCTAGATTTACCATGGACGTAAAGGCTATTATAGTCGTGCTTAGCGGGTTAAGGGTTAACAACTCAAAATTCGTTTCACATATATTCAGTTACCAGTATTTTAATCGTAGGTAAACATTGTGTATATAATAAGCAGACTGGGCTCTAAATACGCTAAATTTTAAGGCGGCTATGCATAACAAACAAAAATATAATGAGGTTTGATGTTGAAACATAATTTAACATCTTGGGGGTCTTGATTGTAAAAAAGCATGTTTAATGTTGAGTAAGGCCAGAAAAAAAAATCCTGTGTCCCTTGTTACCCGACCGTCCCTATTTTTGGGCGCCGACCCTACAGTTTTTTATCACAAAAAAAAAGTACGAAAAAGCTGGGTACGAAACAGTAATGCACGAAAAGATTGAGTACGAAACATGCGCTAAAACCCGTTTTGGCTATTCGTATTGGAAAGTGCAGCCATGGGACAGAGCAGAAGTTATGGAAAACATTAATCATGACATGCTGCCAGCAGATTTGTTCTTCCAATACCACCCAGCCTCAGGAAAATTATAAAATTCAATCGTATGTAAACTCGTAATGGCAGAAAATATGTGTTTATTTATTTCAAAACAAACAAGTTAAGAAGATATCATGAGGTTGTTTACCTTCTCTCCTTGCAAAATCACTATAAACTAACTACTTGACAAAGTTCAAGTACCTTTAAACATCGTCCAAACCACATGGGCCAAAAAAAAAGAAAGAAAAAATTTACCGACCCTTTACCCTAATTTTTTCAGCTGAGTAACCAGAAACACAGGTATTTTTTTTTCTGGCCTTAGACAATGAAAGAATGCTTGATGTAGAAAAATGGATTTTAAATAACTTTGAATCAAAGGTTGCTTGGTATAAAAAATGAGGCTTGATATTGAATAAAAGTAGTAGATATAAATTAAGTTACGAAAGTTTGTAATCACATCACCATATAAGTCAGGTTGCGATAGTCCTTGAATCAAAGGAGGTTTGATGTAGAAAAAACGGCTTGGAGTTGAAGCATGAGGTTTAATGTTGAATACGTTTAAAGTCAATAGAGGCTTGATGTTAAACATAATTGAGTTAATGAAGGTTTGATGTTGAAAATAAATTGCAATTAAAAACGATACAAGGTAAAACTTAATGTGTCAGTGGAAGTTAGATGACGACAAAAAAACTTTAAAGCGACTAACCCGCAAATAATGACAAATACCCGTGATTGAATATGAGTAAAATGATTTATGAGTTGGTAACTCTTAATTCGAGGCTCCAGTTTTGTGGTTTGGCCTGACTGGTTAATGCCATTTATATTTTGTATATATAGTTTTGGATAATATGTAAGTTATATATATACTTCGTCGTAAGTAGGTTTAGAAACGGTGTACATCTGTTGTTGGCGGATAGCTACTTTACATGAAGGTTGGTTCAAAGCCAAAACGTGAGACTCAATGTTGAGGCATAAACTAAAACTAAAGGACAAGGTTGATATAAAAAAACTGTCAACCTAGATATGAAGAAAAGGCATAAGTCCACAGGAAGAGTAGCATTCACAGAATACAGTCACTCCAATAAGTATTACAAAAGCAAGGTGATACAAAAAGTACATCACAAACATATAATGGTTGGACAACATGGGTACCGCCCTTGAACGATCAGTGGCAAAAGGGACCACCGGGGAATTTAAACCGGTTCACTGGGTGCACAAACCTCACTCTTAACACTGTCGTCATACCTAAACAACAGGGACAGTGTAAATCAAAAATAATCCCCCGCAGAGTTAATTTCTTGAACATAACAAGGAATTAAAGAGGCCAAGGATGTTAAAACATAAAGTTCAATTTACAGGGGTTACCTAAATAATCACTTTACTAAAAAATGACCAGCGCATCTATACCTATATATGCATTAAATCGTTCTAAAACAACTTATTTAACTACATATAATTATGTAAGCAAAACATTTCGTTATACCTGAACTATTTCAATGTAATAAGTATATTACATAAATTTTATCACAACATAGAATTATCCAACCGATAAAAACATGTTTACTACTAATACACTCAAGTGATATGAATACGCAACACGGGAATTTCCGCTATATATTGTATATACTTGCACAATTAATTACACATAATATTCCAAAGAATCACAAGAGTTTTTTTTAAAAAAATTGCAGTAACACTAGAGAAAATGACACAACTGTGATGTGTATACGTTTTATCACACTACACTTTGTAACAAGAACTTCATCAAGTTGAAGTTGCTCTTCGAAAAATTAAGCTAGTTCAGTATTGTATTACGTAAATAGTTTGCAAAATTTTGCAATCCTAGTTTGCATCACTTGATTGAGCCAAAAACGGCGTACTCTGTGATAATGAAACATTGCAGGAATACTATTTTGCTGTATATTTTTTTCCAAAGGAAAGTCTTACGTAGCCATGTACCAATCGATAAAAGCACATATTGTACATACAATAAATAGCGGAAATTCCGTGTTGCGTTTTCATAATCACTTGAGTGTATGTGTATCAAGGTTTTTTACCATTTAGTTTGTGGATGTATGACACATGTGGCTTGTGGATAACTGTCACTGTCTGTACACATTTATTTTGTGGATAATTGTCGCTGTCTGTACACATTTAGTTTGTGGATAAGTGTCACTGGACTGTACACATTTAGTTTGTGGGTATGACATATATAGTTTATGGGTTTGTGCCACATTTAGTTTGTGGATAATTGTCCTGCTTATACAATTATTTTTTGTGGATAATTGTCACTGTCTGTACACATTTAGTTTGTGGATAATTGTCACTGTCTGTACACCCATTTAGTTTGGGGTATGTACACATATATCTTTGGATGTTTTGTGCACATTTAGTTTGTGGATAATTGTCACTAGCTATAAACTTTATTTTGTGGATAATTGTCACCTGTCTGTACACATTTAGTTTGTGGATAATTGTCACTTGTCTGTACCCATTTAGTTTGTGGATAATTGTCACTGCGTATACATTTATTTTGTGGATAATTGTCACTGTCTGTACACATTTAGGTTTGTGGATAATTGTCAGACTGTACACATTTAGTTTGTGGATAAGTGTCACTGTCTGACACATTTAGTTTGTGGGTATGACCATTAGGTGTGGATATTGTCACTGTCTGTACATATTTAGTTTGTGGACAATTGTCGCTGTCTGTACACATTTAGTTTAAATGCATAATTGTCACTACTGTCTGTACAGATTTAGTTGTGGACAATTGTCGCTGTCTGGGGACACATTTAGTTTGTGGATAGTTGTCGCTGTCTGTACACATTTAGTTTGTGGATAATTGTCACTGTCTGTACACATTTAATGTGTGGATAATTGTCGCTGCACTCTGTACACATTTAGTCAGTGGATATTTGTCACTCTCTGTACACATTTAGTTTGTGGGGTATGACAAATGAGAGTTTGTGGGTATGTACACATTTTAAGGTTTTTTGTGGAGGTATAATTGTCACTGTTTTTGACTGCATTTAATTTGTGGATAATTGTCGCTGTATGTACACACTTTAGTTTGTGTATAATTGTCACTGTCTGTACACATTTAGTTTGTGGATAATTGTCAGTGTCTGTACACATTAGTTTGAGGATAATTGTCATCTGTCTGTACATATTTAATTTGTGGATAATTGTGTCACTGTTTATACATATTTGTTTGTGATAATTGTCACTGTCTGTACACATTTAGTTGTGGATTAATTGTCACTTTTGTACACATTTAATTTGGGGTTAATTGTCGCTGTCTGTACATATTTAGTTTGTGGATAATTGTCACTGTATGAACACATTCAATTTGTGGATAATTGTCACTGTCTGTACCATTTTAGTTTGTGGATAATAATTTAGCACTGTCCGTACATATTTAATTTGGTGGATATTGTCACTGTTTATACACATTTAGTTGTGGAGAATTGTCACTGTCTGTACACAATTAGATTGGGGATAATTGTCACTGTTTATACATATTTCGGTTGTGGATATTGTCACTGTCCTGTACACATTTAATTTGTGGATAATTGTCACTGTCTTGTACACACTGTCTGACAACATTTAATTTGTGGATAATTTGTCGCTGTCTGTACACAATTTAGTTTGTGGATAATTGTCACTGTTTGTACACATTTAAGTTGTGGATAATTGTCGCTGTCTGTACATATTTAGTTTGTGGTAATTGTCACTGTTTGTACACATTAATTTTGGATAATTGTCGCTGCTTGTACATATTAGTTTGTGAATAATTGTTGCTGTCTGTACACATTTTAGTTTGTGGATAATTTCACTGTTTGTACACTTTTAGTTTGTGGATAATTGTCACTGTTTGTACACTTTCAGTTTGTGGATAATTGTCAACGGTCTGTACACTTAGTTTGTGGTATAATTGTCACTGTCTGTGAGCTGAGTTTAGTTTGTGGATATTGTCACTATCTGTACACATTAGTTTGTGGATAATTGTCTGTCTGGACATATGTAATTTGTGGATAATTGTCACTGTTTATACACCATTTAGTTGTGGATAATTGGTCACTGTTTGTACACTTTAGTTTGTGATAATTGTCTCTGTTTGTACACTTTTTTAATTTGTGGATAATTGTCACTGTCTGTACATATTTGAATTTGTGTATAATTGTCCACATTTAGGTTACTTGGATAATTGTCACTGTCTGACCATATTAGTTTGTGGATATGTCACTGTCCTGTACACATTAGTTTGTGGATAATTGTCACTGTCTGTACACATTTAGTTTGTGATAATTGTCACTGTCTGTACATATTAGTTTGTGGATAATTGTCACTGTCTGGTACTCATTTAGTTTTGGATAATTGTCACTGTCTGTTACACATTAGTTTGTGGATTAATTGTCGCTGTCTGTACTCATTTAGTTTGTGGATACCTGTCGCTGTTTGTACACATTTAGTTTGTGCGATAATTGTCGCGGTCTGTACACATTAGTTTGTGGATAATTGTCGCTGTCTGTAAACTTTAGTTTGTGGATAATTGTCACTTGTTTGCTACACTTTTAGTTTGTGGATATGTTCACTGTCTGTACATATTTAGTTTGTGGATAATTGTCACTGTCTGTACACCTTTAGTTTGTGGATAATTGTCTCTGTCTGACACATTTAGGTGTGGATAATTGTCACTGTCTGTACATAATTTAGTTTGTCGATAATTGTCACTGTCTGTACACATTTAATTTGTGGATAATTGTCACTGTCTGTACACATTTAGTTTGTTGATAATTGTAACTGTCTGTACACATTTAGTTTGTGGATAATTTCGCTGTCTGACTCATTAGTTTGTAGGATAATTGTCGCTGTCTGTACACAATTAGTTGTTAATAATTGTCGCTGTCTCTACACATTTAGGTTTGTGGATAATTGTCACTGTCTGACACATTACTGTTGGGGATTAATTGTCACTGTCTTGTACACATTAGTTAGTGGATAATTGTCACTGTCTGTACACATTTAGTTTGTGGATAATTGTCACTGTCTGTACACATTTAGTTTGTGGATATTGTCATTGTCTGTACACTATTTAGTTTGTTTGTCTGAACTCCTCTTATATGAGCTATGATGGTACGTACGCGCTGTTTATGTTATTGTGCTCCAGGGAATGTGTTATCATGATTTGATACAGATTATCAGGCGGTTCTTTAAGAAGTACATAGTACATATATTTTGATTTATGTGTGCCTTGCCAAGCTAAGCGGACCTGCGGTAGTTCGTGTCGTCCTAACGGTTGTGTCTGTCCTTAGTTGTTCGCATGGGTCCCTATTAAACAGAGAGAGAGAGATGAGAGTGGGGTTTACTGAGTGCTTACAAAAGAAGATGGAAAGGAAGGATATAGAGAAGAAGAGATATGGCTTAGTATATGTATATATAATAAACCAAGGACAGATTCTCTAATTTTCCGAACTTTTCGTTTTACTTTTTAATGTTCCGTGCGTAAAATTCACTCAAACTGTTTGGTCAGACATACATGTTTTG